>JAKRSI010000519.1:0-285624 GCA_029890345.1 Natrix helvetica helvetica | reverse complement strand
TATGCTCACGTAAGTTCTCAGTTTTTAGTTTTGTAAACACCGACTGGCCCTCCCGGAGCCGCACTCCAAACAACTCGGGGAATTCAGAAGGCAAGGGTAGCGATTACGGATCGTCTGATGGCTTTCAAGTGCCGGTAAATCGCAACAAAAGTCTTAGATCCACACTGTCTTCTTATTTTTTGACGAACAAAACCAGGGCAGACAAGGGCAACAAAAAGTACGAAGGCCCGGATAAAAACCAGGGCCAGGTTCTTGTCAAGGAAGCATTCCGCCAATGTCAGCTCAACTACCGGTCCAGACAATGGAGTATAAGGCGGCCCGTCGGGAGTTTCGCATCAATGGCGTAACAGAAGTGCCAATGGGACAGTCGTAAGGCCGTGTGCGGTGGCAAGTTGATCCGCCTCCTGCTCGCAAAACACGTCCGCGAACTCCGCTAAATCTGGCGCGGCACTGTCACCTCGGCCGAAACTGGGCACCTGAGCCACGCAAACATGACGGGTATGGTTCCACGCCATTGCAAGGACGGAGGGGGCGTGGGGTGGAACGAGATGACTGGTTCTGCGGAACAGTGATATGCTGGGGATCGTGCCGCCCAGCCCGCAGCCAAGCCAAGCCCAACACCACGGAGGTAGGAAATGCAGAACGCCGAAAGCCACATTAAATTTGAATGGCCTCCTCATGCTCCCCGAGGATCAGGCACAAAGGCTGTGCGTGGCTGTTCTTGATGGGCCCAGACAGGAAGCACCCGGCCTTCCGTCAGATGGTTCTCCACTCGCATCGGAGGGTCTACCGGGCACAGATAGGGACTTGTGATAGTTTCATAGACAAACGCTGCATCCATAAAATTCGTGGGTAGGCCCCGGAGGAATCGACCAAGGCATTTGGGCTGGAATTCCTGCGGACTACCCGACAAGAGAATGTGCGCTGCAAGAATTCAGATGTCGTGGAGGCCCCTCTGTGCCTCTGTTCCGGCCGTGTAGCACTGACCCGAAGTCTCCCTCAGATCTGGGCTTTCCCCCGTTTCCCGAGACGGAGAGGTCCGTCGTTGAGGGGGGGCCCGTAGACCGTGCAGCCCCTCTACCTTCCCTTCTTGGGGCAACCCGTAGCCAGATGTCCCGGATCCCCACAGTAAAAAAAAACAACAACCCCCCTGCAACGCCGTCTCTCCATCTCTGTGCGTGAGTGACAAGCGGGGGTCTGGCTGCACCCAACTCCCATGGGCTCCTCTCGTGGGACAGGAGTCTCTCGTGGAAAACTGGCACTCTCAGCACCTCCCGGGACGCTCGGCTAGGAGGCCTCCACCTCCTGCAGGCCAGCGGCCGTCAATCCGGAGGCATAGATTGAACCAAGCGCGTCAAAACGTTAGAGGCCTGTCCACTCTCACCAGCTCATCCTGCAGGCCCTCTGGACAGGCCATCCTGAAAAAGCATCCATAAGGGCTGGCTCATTCCACTCAGAGTCCTGACTGAGCAGCCGGGGAACTCGGTAACGTAGTCCAGTAAAGAAACCCACGCCCTTGGTGCAACTCTTTCAGGAGTCTGGTGGCTGTTTCTTCCTTTGATGGGGTCCTTCGAACGTTCAGCCCGAAGATGAGTGCAAAAACCCTGGAAGTCATCCAGCAGGGGGCTCGGCTGAGGGTCAGCAAAGGCGTAGCCCACCGTGCTGCTGTGACTGAGAGCAAGCTTATCACAAAGCCCACCTTCGTCGTGGTCGGTGGGAAAAGTCCTCCGCTCTCAAGGCAATGAACAACCGGGCATTGGCCCAGGAACGCCGGGAAAAGTTTCGACGACTGCCATCAAACTTATCCGGCATGGCCACTGGGCATTTCCTTCGTTGCTGCTGGGGGGTGTGGGGGGTTTGGGCTAGGAGCAGACAGTGCTGTGCAACTTGCGCTGTTAGCAAGGCAAGTTGCTGTGCGAAGAGAGCATTCTCCGCTGAAGTTGCTCCATCATAGCTGAATGGAGATATGTTTGGGGTAGCAATCAATATGTTCTGACCCCCCTTCCTCCGTTGCCCACACAGCACACACACTCCGGAACAATACAAGGGAACAAGGTTTATTACACCAACAGACAAGAGGTTTTGTGGCAGCAAGCCCTACCAAGACAGAACTCACAAAGACAGAACACACAAAAGCAGCAATCCAGCTTGCCAGGATCCCAGACTAGAGTTGCTGTCAAAAGTCCTTTTGTTGATTGCTACGCAGAGCCTCTCCAGAGTCAACGCTTTTATAACCTAAAAAAAGGGAGGTCTCCCAAACAGCACCTGAGAGCTCTTTACTGCCGTATAATGTTTCCTATAATTACGCCTTGCGTTTGTGGGCGCGCTGGAAAACGGGCATCTCGAAACGCCCCTACTAAGTCCTGAGTCACTATCCTCTCTGCTGCTCCAAGGCAGGGCATCGGGAGCCCTCCTCCTCTCGTTCTCACCGCTGCTCCATGCCTCTGGCGCCACCTGGTGGCCGACCAGACTCTCGGATTTCCTGCTCAGCCTCCCCGAATCCTGTCCAGGATCGCACATCTCCTCTGGAGCTGACTCGTATGGAGTATCACTCTTGGAGTCTGGTGACAGCGGCACCGGCTGGGCCAAAACAGTTCCGCCACCCTAGCTTGCTCGATGGCCCCCATGAGAGTAATGTCCGCCTGGGAGAGCAGTCGCCGGCGAAGGAGCAGGTCTTTCACACCACACTCACGAACTGTTCTGTCAGATTGGAGTCAATGTTAGAAAAGTCACACTGCATAGCCACCATGCGGAGCGACTGGAGGAATTGGCTTATCGATTCCTCCGGCTTTTGGACACAGCGCCTGAAGGCGTAGCGCCTCGTGACCCAGGACGGTGTTTTGTTGCGGCGTAGTGGAGTTGCAAGCCGCTCCAGTCAGGGTGGCCCAGTCGAGCGAGTGGACCGTTCGCGGAGCCGCGAGAGCTCGGGCAGCTCCGTACTCCGTAACATAGGAGGGCCCCAGCAGCTTAGGAAAAAGCTGCACTTCTCATCGTCCAGGATGTTGCGCTTGCCATTGGCGATGAGGTAGCACTCGAAGCGCTCTAAGAACGCTTCCCACGATTCTCTGGCGCAAAAACCGAAGGGGCGCGAATGGAGGCATCGCCGACATGGTCTTCACCACAGAGGTGCCGGAATACGGCCAAAAGAGAAAAAAATTGCGCCCGGTCTGGGTTGTGCCGAGTGCGGAAATGCGTGGTGGGTCAGCGGCAGCCGGATCCCACCTTCGTCGCCAGTGTTGAGTAGGCACAAACGCAAGAGGAGACTGTGAGGCAATCAAACAGTCTTTATTGTAACTACAAACAGCTATCACAGCAATACAGGAGAGAACACTACGGCTGGGCTTGCCTGACAGCTATTTATATGGAGCTGTCAGACAAGCCAGCCTTATCTGTACAATGGATTTTGCCCCGCGCTCAGTCAGGTTGCGTCTTATCCAATCAGGACGCGACCTGGCTGTTGCTATTGCAGATGCCGGCCGCCGGGAGAGAAACCCCTGACGTTCATCTGCCAGGATACAACAGGATTCATCCACAAAATCGTCTCCAGTTTATTAAGCAATTGCGAATTAGCTAAGTTTTGGTTCAGGGCTTTAATTCCTGACAGAAGGGAAGAATGTCGACCAGTAATTTTCAAATTTGGAACTTGAAGATTGATTGGACTTTAATTCCCAGAATCTCCTGGCTAGCATAGTGGCCAGTGAATCCTGGGAGATGAAGTCCATGCATTGTTGGGTGGGGATTCTGGGGATTGAAATCCATTCATCTTAAAGTTTGACAAACACTGATGTAGGCCGAAAAACCCCTCACATGTTACCTCCATTTTGGAAAACAACAAACACAACTGAAGAGACCACCAGTCATTGGCCGGCTTGCATAATGCAGAAACCATGATTTGTTCTAGGACCATCAGAAGTGAAACTACAGGCCACAATTAATTGGACTGACATATAACTCTAAGACCCTGATGTTGGTTTGGAAGCCATCCTGGTTGGTTCTGAGAAGCCAAGATGGAGCAAAGCATGGGATGCTCTGTGAATCCAGCCCCTTCCTGACCCTTCAGACTTGGGCAGAATCACAAAACCTTCCCAGATTCCAGATGCTAAGAACCTCACTGGGCCAGGAATGACATCGTACCTTTCCAGGACCATCTCCTTCGCTCTTTCTATCTGGTTGTAACCACTGAAGCTAAGAACAACCTTCTCTAAAGCTCCATCTTTGGCATCTGCTAATTGTCTCTGCTGACTGCATAGCTGTGGCTGAGGATTATGGGAGCTGGAGTCCATGCATTTGGAAGGTGCACATGGGAAGGCTGCTGGTGGCTGTTCAGGCAGGACAGACATCCATAAACAGGACTTGGAAAAAGACTCTTTAAAGCAAGCAGCGTCCATCATTTCTCCCAACGCTTGGCAGGAGAGAGAGCTGAAGCCATTTGGCTTCATTCTGCTGTGGTGAGCAACCCCAGTATCCTGAGACCTGCCCTAACTGGGAATTCTGGAAACCAGCATCCAAAAACATCTGTGAGGCTCCAAGCAGGAGAAAGAGCCTCAAAGTCCCCAGTGGATCCTCTGAAAATACATGGCCAGATCTCTGCAAGTCTCCATCAAGCTTTGTCCAGACATTGTGGGAAATCTCTGACTTCCTCCATCCACAAAGGTTCATTTCTGTCTCTCTCCCATTATCCCAGTTCTATTGCCTGAATGCCAATCCTGGAATCGATTCACACAATGTGCTAAACAATGTATTACTTTTTAAATTTCCCTTTTAATTCAGGAAAAGATTTTCTGGATACCAGCAGACTCCAACCTCAAGGAGGGCCTGTTTCTTCCTGTGGGGATTCAAGCTGAACGCCACGCTCAGTTCAGGCACATCTCATGGCCCCAGAGCTCTGCACCATCCCCCAGAATACAAAACTCTCACTGGGTCAGAGACAGAGACAGTGTGTGTGTGTGTGTGTGTGTGTGCGAGCGCGTGGCGTGCTGCCTGTATCGCGCGAGCGCGAGCACTGCGAGCATGCATGCGAGTGCATGCTGGCCAGTGGGAGAGACCCGTTCTGGGGTGGGAGAGATGGGGGTTTGTGGAAGCTCCTTCTGGTGCTGAGGGATAACGTGGAAGAACCGTAGGGCTTCCTCCCCTCCCCTCCCACCCCCCGACTGAGTGATGGAATTGAGAGCCACAGATCGGGACATGCATGGCCATGAAACTGGGAAGGAGGGGAGGGCTCCAAAGGAGTCTGAGCAGGTCAGAAGATCCCAATAGTGATGGGGAGAGGAAAAACACGGAGAGAGTTGAGAAATGGGTCACTCATGGGGACCGAGTCAGAGGGATCTTGTTCCTGTGGCACCGTTTGAGACTCTCGGACTCAAACCCAAGTCCTGGATGGCAGGTTCTGAAGTCCCTGGACCATTGATGAATGCCAGGCCAGTCTGCAATAAAGCTCCCTTCCTTCAGGACTTCATGGTGGAGGAAACGGCTGCTCTGGCTGCATCACTGAGACTTGGCTGGGACTGGAGGGGGGTAATTCTGCTCACGGAGCTCTGCCTGGACAGTTTCTGGGTTTAGCACCAGCTGAGACTCCAGGGGACAGGAGGGGAGGGGAGGGGGGATGCTTGGGGGGGGGGCATGCAGGGCCCTTTCCCCACCGATGGCCAGAGGAGAGAGGCTGTTTCTTCAGTTGGGCATCAGGAGTGGTCAGTGAGGGCTGCTGTTCTTGCACCAGACTCCCTGCCTGACCTCCGGGGCTCTGGGGCTGGTGGCTGGGCGGGGACGGTGGAGTCCCCTGGGCTTATGGTGCTGGGGGGCTTCAGACAGCCATCCCTAGGTGGGAGGTCAGAGGCAGCTCAGGAGTTTTAAAGCAGCCCTGGGCCCAAATCATTCAGGACCAACTCCTAGCAATGGTAAAAAGAGGAGTCTTTAACTTACAACCGTTACTTTGTTGACCACTGGAAGTTATAATGGCAGTGAGAAAAATTGATTTATGACCATTTTCCACTCTTATGACCATTGCAGCATCTCCATGGTCACAGGATCAAAAGTCTTGATGCTTGGCAACTGGCATGTACTTATGATGGTTGCAGAGTCCCTGGGTCACGTGATCCCCTTTTCTGACCTTTTGACAAGTGAAGTCAGTGGGGAAGGAAGATGCCTCTGAATGACTTTCAAGATTTATTGAGCTGGAAGGGAAGTTACAAGAATTACACTCATTCAACCATTTCCCGTTTCCAAACATGTTGATATGATTTTCATACTATCTAAGTGGAAATAATTAAGGTCTTCTTTCAAATAATAGGAAATTTTACAATTCTTTCAATATTGTGGTGTTATGTCTCATGTTTTTACATTTATCCTGGCTATGAGATGCTCCTTTGTGTTCAGCTCTGGCCTCAGAAGGATAATGTAGCACTTGGGGATGATGATGCAGCCCAGCAGACCAGCACTGGAGGCCAGGATGGAGAAGACCTGAACAGCCACCATGTATTTCCCTTTGGTGCTCAGGTAGGTGGGCACAAAAGTCACCCAGACACTGCAGAAGACCAGCATGCTGAAGGTGATCAGCTTGGCTTCATTGAAGGCCCCAGGCAGATTCCTGGCCAGGAAAGCCACCGTAAAGCAGATGGCAGCCAGGAAGCCCATGTAGCTGATGGTGACATAGAACATGACAACGGCCTCTTCGTTGCATTGCAGGATGATCTCTCCAGGCTGGGAGTGGAGGTCAGAGTCAGGGAAGGGGGAAGAAACTCCCAGCCAGATGGAGCAGATGATAATTTGGACAGCAGAAGAAGACAGGATGATGGAGTTGGCCAAGCTCTTCCCCAGCCATCTCTTCACTCGGTTTCCTGGTTTTGTGGCCAGGAAAGCCAGCACCACCATGATGGTTTTGGCCAAGAGAGAAGAAACGGCAACTGAGAAGATGACGCTAAAAACCGTTTGTCGGAAAAGGCAGGTGGTTTTCCTTGGTTGACCAATGAAGAGAGAAGGAGACAAGAAGCAAAGCAGGAGGGAGACCAGGAGGATGTAGGAGAGATCCCGGTTGTTGGCTTTGACAATGGGAGTTTCTCGGTATTTTATGAAGATGATTAAAACAAGGTCTGTGATTAAGAACATGAGGAGGGCAAAAGAGGCCAGGATGATGCCCAGATGTTCTTCAAAAGATAGGAAGGTTATAACTTTGGGGATACATTGGATTCTGTCCTCATTTGGATATTTATCATTCGGACACTTGGTGCATTTTCCTGCATCTGAGAAAAAAAAACATATTTCTTTACTATTCTCTCCTTTTACCTTTGAAGAAATACCTTATGTGGATAAGAAGTGATACCAGAAGCATTGTCCAGGACACATTTATTACTACCGCTAGTGAAAGAAGATAAAAAGTATAAGACTTATTTTAAAAATCAAGTTTTGTTTAATTATCTATGAAAGCAAGAGTGTCAAGGTTCCAAATAATATCCAAAATTAAATCAGAGTCCAAGGCAAAGTATTTCTCTAAATTCCAATTTATTAAGAGAGTCATGTTGGCACATCTGTGAAAACCCGAATCTGAGCTTCCTAGTTTTCCCCACCCAGTTGAGAGTTCATGATCTTGCCTCCACACCCACAAGCCCATCACATGGTCCAATCTTCCACTGCCAAGTTGGCAGTTCCACCCATCCACTTCCGGTCAGGTGCATAGGTGTAGAGAGAAAAGGATGACCTTGGATTCTAGAAAGGAATTTTATTTTGGCAACATCACATTTTACTCCTTACGATTCCCACCCCCAATTCCCCACTAATGAAACAGCATAGTAGAATAGAATATTAGTGTGGCAGGCCAAAGATCCCAAAAGGAACCGCCTGCAGGCCTGACAAGCAGCCTCTCTTCAGAAGAAAAATGTTTCCTGAAAAGAGAATAATATAGCAATTAACAGAATTAACCACCTCTCCCCCCCCCCCAGGAGGACCCTTTGGCTTATCGGGAAACTTATCATGGAATTGTTTTACTAACTTATCTGCTTTTAGGTTCCAGCTTTTCACGCAAGTAGCTTCGGACAAAGGGTACCCCTTCCAATGCACTAAATACTGTAAGCGATCCCTAAACAGCCTGGAGTCTAAGATTCTTTTCACCTCATAATGTGTCTCCTCTTCTATCACTACAGGAGGAGGGGGAGCTTGGGTGGATGGTCTTATGCTGGACCCAATTACTGGCTTCAACAAACTACAAGGAAATTCTGGGTCAATTTTCCCTAGACTTCTGGGTAGACTGAGTTGAACTGTACCTGGGTTAACTATCTTTACTATTGGGAATGGACCTAGAAATTTTGGGCCAAATTTTCTTACTAGGCATTCTTAATCTTATGTATTTGGTAGATATGAAAACTTTGTCTCCCACATGAAAGGCAGGGTAGAAGGGGAAGTTGAAGCAGTCGTGGACACAGGCTGCACCCAATGCTTAATCAGCATGTCAACTGTAAAGCAACTGGGCATATGCACAAGACCTCTAGCCCATCCCATTCAGGTTTGAGCAGGTAGATGGAACGCTAATTGGGGGAACCCCAGCCACGCTAATGACCAAACTGGTAGAGTTACAAATAGGCCGTCACTATGAGCTCCTCAGATTCATTGTGGCTCCAAAGATGCCGGAATTAATTATCTTGGGGCTTCCATGGCTGGACAAGCTGGACTTGAGAGATGCGTATTACTGCATACAAATCAGAGAGGGAGATGAGTGGAAGACCGCTTTTAACTGCCACCTTGGCAGCTTTCGATACAAAGTTATGCCATTTGGGCTACAAGGAGCACCCCCAGTCTCCATGCAGTACTTAAATGAGGTGCTACATGAGCACCTGTACCGCGGAGTACTCGTTTATCTCGATGACATCTTGATTTTCTCTGAAACTCTGGCAGAACACGTGAAGCTGGTACGACAAGTCCTGGAGAAATTTCTAGCTGCCAAGCTCTACGCAAAGTTGTTGAAGTGTGAATTCCACAAAAACGCACTAGATTACCTAGGTTACCGCATCTCCAATGAGGGGATAGAAATGGATTCAGAAAAAGGGAAATCTGTGTTAGACTGGAAACCTCCAAGTACTCGCAGACAACTACAGAGCTTTCTTGGATTTGCCAATTTCTACAGGCAGTTCATTCCGGCTTTCGCAGAAAAATTGCCCTCCCATTGACTGAGGTATTAAAAACGGGGCCTTCCCCAACAAAGCCAAAAGCAAACCAACCCCTAAAGTGGACAATGGACTGTCAAAAAGCCTCTGAGAAATTAAAACGGCTCTTTGCCCAAGACCTGCAACACCCCGACCCAGAGCGACCATTCATAATCCAGATAGATGCCAGTGATGTAGCAATAGCTGCAGTGCTACTGCAAAAGAATAAAGAAGGACACCTCTTGCTGTGCACTTACATCTCCAAAAAACTCACCGCTACTGAAAGGAAGTGGGCCATTTGGCAGAAAGAGGCGTTGGTGATCAGGGGGTCCCTGCTTCACTTGGAGACAATTCCTGGAAGGGGGGGGGGATATGCCTTTCAAGGTCTGGACTGATCATGACAAAGAAAAGAATTGGGACCCAAATAATTTCCTGTGTGATGTTCAGAACCATCATAGGAAACTTTATTATTTGATGCATGTAATGAATCAGTTCCACTTCCTTTCCTCCAGTCTCACCCACCTTCCTGAGTGGAGAAGGTCCCCTCCGGACAAGGAACGCAGTCATAGCAGCAAACTGGCTCTCCTTCTCGAGCCCTCTTGACAAATCCAGGATGACAACTTTCCACACATCTTGACTGAGGCAGGGACTGAGCAGAAAAACAAGGAATGCCAAAGAAAAGATGTTAGGACTCTCCGTCCATGGAAAATGGAAGTAGGCATAGACATTTCCCAAGTAGTCTCTACAATCCACTTAGATAAATTTGAAATCTCTAAGTGATTCAAAATAAGTTTAGGAGATGCAACTACTGCAGATTCTTCATTTAATTCCTCCCTTTTGGTTCTGGCATATCACATTGCAATAAAGGAAGTTTCTATTTAATAAAATCTGAGTGGATGGAATTGAGAAAAGATTTAAGCAGTAAGTGAAAGCCAGGAATTCCTCATCATGGCCTGTGGTGAAGGAAGAAACTTCTGACCAGTAGGATCTGGAAAGTTTTCTTCTAAAGTATGTAAAGCATTGCAAAGCTTCTCTCCTTTGAAAGCAGTCCAAAATTCTCTCAAATTTAAAATACAAAGGAAATATTTCTTAGAAATTAGGACTGTCTATTTTAAAGGAGATATTCTTTGTTGATTTGCATATTTATTGTTCAATTTTGGTGTCTGCCATACTGGAGAAGTCAAACTAAAACTGACTGCCTAGTTTCTAGAACTGGAGTGAGATGAGATGGGTGTGAGATCATGAGAACATGTCCCTCAAAAAGGATCCTCTTACAAGACAAAGGCCAAATCTAGCATTTCCTTTCAATTTCTCCCTTGTAACTTCATAGATGAGGAATGGCTTTCCTTTGGATCAAAGTCTTGTTTCAGTGCTTCAGTTGTCTGGGTCAGGGATCATCTGTCCTTGGGAACATCATGACAGTCATGGTGATTTCATGCGAACAGAGAGCCTTGGAGGTTCTTCTTAGGAGAAGAAGGTCACTCGCTCCATCCCAGGGTGTGTGTGTGTGTGTGTGTGAAAGGGAGGTATGGATTAACTCTGACCAGTCTGGTCTGTGGAAGAACTTCCCAGACTATGAACACTTTCCCCAAGCAGAACAAGATGAAGCTTTTCCCAGTGGAACCCAAAGGACCTCCATCCAATCATGATTTAATTTTACCTCTCCAAACCTAAACTCAGGCACTGGTCAACTGAATTGCCTTCTTCTTTGCTATTTGTGTACAAGAAGCAAACAAAACCAATGCAAGTAGCTACATACTCCCCAGCCCTTCTGGGTTTCTGATGAAGATACTAGATTGTAGATGCTACAAATAGGAATAGCACAGAAACCTCCCAAGCAGTCTAAGAAAACCATCAGGTTTCTACTCCCCACATTCAGTTCAACCCGAAGGTCAACCACCTAGGGGACAAGGCTGAGCTCACTTGAAATGGGACCTCAGGCTTTGGAAAACAAAGACACCATAATTTCACCCACCTTGTTGATCAGCCTAAACTGTGTAAGAGTATCTTGTCTGATAATAAGTATCTGTCTTTCAAAAGACGCCAGAATCTCTTTCCTGACATCTTCCTTGGGGAGAACCAAGGAGCCCCAGAAGGCCAGATCTGCTGCTATTTCTCCATTTTGGTCCAAGTAGAGTTTTAAGTGGGAAAGATTGCAAAACACATTCTTGTCCAGAAAGGGATGAAACTAGTATTGAAACATCCAAGAATTTGAAATGCAGAAAACTGTTTCTTGTCACAGATTTGAATATTTCTTCTACAATTTTGTATCTTTCAAATATGCTTAGTTAGGAGAACATTATCTTCATAAGCAAAGAAAGAATATTCAGCAAGATTTGTCAATTATATACTGAGAAGATATATATTGGGAAAATATAACTGACACAATTGCTCAATTATAGTAAATCTACTAGAGCATGTGTCAAATAAAATGAATAACAGATAAAAATGAGATTATTCATACATTCATTGGAAACAGCAAGTTGATTAACAGAAAGCAAGAAAATTGTCAGGCTAATCTTCTCCCTGGTAGAACAGACAGGAAACATCATGAGATGAACTAATTCAACTTTATTGTAATGCTACTTTAACAAAAGTTTGTATATCTGAACCTGTAAATCTCACAGATTATAGCAATGATTGTAGTATAACTTGATTTCAGTAAAGTACTAATAACATTTTTTGTAATGTGACTAGAAACTTAGTTAAATGAGAGGTCAATAGTATGATTAAGTGGATGAAAAACTGTCATAAAAATTGTACTCAAATAACTTTTAATGTTTTTAATATTTCTCATAATACTGGGTAGATATGAATAATAACTTGTCCTGGGTGATCCATTTTTCTGTGCTGTCAGTACAGAAGAATTGATAAATCTCTGTAATTCAAAGTTTGATGCAGTGTTTATAACAGTTCTCAGAAGAAGCTAATTTGATATGTTTTAAACAGTATTAAATTTGGTTCGGAATTATTTCTGATTTCCTAATTGAAAGGAGTGCATGAGTAAAAATGCAGTGGGAAAATATCTGATTTTTATGACCTGATAAACTATAGGATCTCATATAATGAAGCAGTGGAAGGAAGATGAGGGATACCAAAATTATTAAGTGTGTTTACGAAAACAATATCAAAATACTAGATGATTGCAAACTGAATGTGAGTCAGCAAGAAAGAAGGCAAATGCATCCATCAGACTCCCAGGAAGTCCTGGTTTGGAGAGACCCCAACTCAAGTCCCAGGTCCCCTTGGAGTCCCATACTTGGAGAAGACCTTGCAGAAAACCTGGGCCAGGCAAAGAAGCCAAGAAAGACCTCAAAGGAGCTGCTCTTGGCCTCAAAGAAAGACAAGGAGGAGAAGAGCCATCTTGCTCTACGGAAGTGAAAATAAAGAAGTCTGGGAGCAGCTTCTTCATCTTACAAAATCTCTCAGTTGGAGAAGGGAGGATTCAGTCTAACTGAAAGATGCTGAGACAAAAGCTTAGAATCTTTTCAGGGTTATTCCAGAGAGTCAGTCCTGGTAACATGAACTCGGAGACAAGAGAGGAGATTCTGGCCGAATGAGAGGAAAAATATCCTGAAAGAGCTGAGCCAGTCAAGGAGAGAAGTTCAGTCTCCCCTTCACGCACTTTGACACTGCGGCCATCCCCATTCAAGGCAGAAGTTGGACTCGGAGGAAACAGCTTCCTGCAAACTTTCTCCTCCAGGCTTCCACACGCAGCAGTGTCCTCCTTCGCTTCATGGGGGGGGGGAGCGCACACAGGCAAGGCTTCGAGGGGGAATCCAGAGGGAATCTAGTGGAGAAAGGTGAAACCAGGGCAAGCACCAAAGTCTTGTCCAACAAAGGAGCCTCACCGTCCCTGTCAGGCCACTCAGAGGACCCTCCAGATGGTGCCATAAGCTGTCCAGAGCCCCAGGCAGTGGAGCCCAGCCCACAAGCTCCTGAGCTCTTCCTCACGGCTGTGGCTGCAGTGCTTGCTCTCCTTGGCCAGGTTGCTCATGGTGGCTTCCTGGAGGTCCCCACACCAGTCCTGACTGAATGGCATCTAAGTGAAAGGAAAGTGCCTGTAGGGCCAGTGGGTGAGGCTGGGCCGGTGAATGAGCCATGGAGGTGGCGGAGGCACTGGTGGCAGGCAGCGCACAGCTGCTGGGCTCTACACTCTGCGGGGGAGCATGGTAGCGTGGCAGCCACCCGATGCTGGATGCAGGGCAAGACGGCGCTCATCACATGTCAGCTGCATGCACATGGGAGCAGGGCAGGAGGCAGGGGGGCTGACCCCTCACTGTCTCTAGGACAGCTGCATGGGCCAGATCTAACCACATTGTGGGCCTGATGTGGGCCATGGACCTTGAGTTTGACATGTCTGTCTTAAGGCAAAGACCGAGCAGCCATCAGTCAGAGAAGCTTTAACTGGGATTCCTGCAAAGAAGAGGGGTTGGGCTAGATGGTCTCAGGGTCTCCTCCAAATTTATAAGGGTAATGTTACATGATGTTGATCACAAAACCACACATATACAGGGATTTATTTAAAAATGCATTGAATAAAATGCCTTTTAAAATCAGCTATGTTGAATATGAAAATTTATCTGTCATGGTGTCTACTCTTTCGAGCATTTTCCCCTCAGCAATTAGATTGGTCAAATCTGTCCAACTTTAGTAGCATAAGTAAGTTGAGGTGATTCCTCTCCTTCTCCACTGGACTCCTTCTCCAAAGGATCTCAGGTTAATGGATCCATATCGAGACCCCCCCCCCCAATACCTGCCACGGCTGCAGCCTTGGAGACCCCAAGATCTTTTCTCCCTCCTTCCTTCTCCTCCTCGATCTGGAGGAATAGGCAGCATTCAAGACATGGGCCAGAGTCTTGTGAAAGTGTAATAATAGTAGAGATTTGGGACCCGTCTCCTGTCCCTTTTCTCCTGGGTCTCCAGTGGGGCTTTCTGGGTGCATCTTCTCCGGCCTTTGACAGAAAATATATGCTTTGAAAGAGAACAATGAAAATAATGGTCTTCAAGCGGATCTTCCACAAAGAAATGGGGTTCAAAAGCATCATTGTTTGGTCTTTCTTTCCAAACAATACCAAACTTCCAAATACTATGGATGTATTTGAGAAGTCTGTGCTTTTCTATTGGATACACTATAAGACTTGTGAGGATCCAGACTTTCCCCTCAATGGGTCCTGGGAGACGCATAAGTGTTAAATGGAAAGGAAGAATTCTGTCCAAAGGGGAAACAATTTCTATGAAGTGAACAAAGACGTTGACTTGTCTCCACTTAGAGAGGGAATCCCTGAGTGATGCTGCATGTCCAGTCTTTGAGAATCGTTGTGATATAACCACACAAATTCCATTCCTGACAAGCACAGGAGTAAAAATCCTCATGAAATTCTCTCCCTTCTCGGTGTCTGAAGCAAAGAGGCCAATCAGGGTCCATCTGAAGTGGAGGAGCAGCTGGACAATTGCTGGGTACTGGAATCCTTCTTTGGGGAGCATCTGGTGGAAAAAGGGGAATTGACTTTTATCACTCAGAGCCTTTGAAGCAAAGTTATCTCTGGTCTGAAAAAAAACCATTCAGGAATGTTGTGTTATATGGGGATCAGATCAAGCCCAAAATATTAGTTTTTTAAATTAACCCAACTTTGTTCTGATGAACATATTAGAATAGTTTGTTTTGTCATCATTAAAATATTAACAGAATATTAACAAGACTGTGTATAAAAATGAAATATAAGAAAAAAATTAAGCCAAAAAATGGAACCATTTTTTTACCCTTTTCTCCAACTGTACAAGAGACAGAGAGACTGCAGCTCCCAATAGAATTGTCAGTTGTACCATCCAAGATGGTCTTTAATTGAGATTTGTCTGTTCTGATAGATACAATTTGGGGGGGGGGGGGGGTCTGTCATTTTCCATAGCTTTAATTTTAAACCAATACTATTATAGCCTGATTTTAAGCAAAGAAGTAATGTAAATTCCCAAATCGGCTCTAAGGGCAACAGCTGAAGTCCTTTTATCTACTCCCAAGGCACTTCTCAGATGCAGTGATAGGTTTGTTCTACTAGTGATTCTGTTTGAAGCCCCAAATATCAGCTCAGTATAAGAATCGAAGTGATGTCCCGGTGCCTGGAGGCCGTACGGGTCTGGATGGGAAGCAACAGGCTCAAACTCAACCCCTCCAAGACGGAGTGGCTGTGGTGGTTACCGGCGCCCCGGTTCAACCAGTGGGTTCCATCTCTGGCCATCGGGGGCAAACAACTGGTCCCTGTGGAACAGGCACGCAATTTGGGCGTCCTCCTAGATGCCCGGCTGTCGATGGATGACCATGTGACAGCCGTGGCAAGGGGGGCATTCCACCAGGTTCGCCTGGTGCACCAATTGCATTCCCTATTGGATCGGGACACCCTTCACACAGTCACTCACGCGCTTGTGATGTCCCGCCTGGACTATTGCAATGCTCTCTACATGGGGCTCCCCTTGAGATGCACCCGAAGGCTGCAGCTGGTCCAGAATGCGGCCGCGCGGGAAATCATGGGAAGTACCAGGTACTCCCATATAACACCTCTCCTGCGCGAGCTGCACTGGCTACCTGTGGCTTTTCGGGTGCGTTTCAAAGTGTTGACTATCACCTTTAAAGCACTCCATGGCACAGGACCTAGCTATTTGCGGGATCGCATCATATTGCTGTATCTGCCCCACACATCCCTGCGACCAATTCGCTCTCACAGAGAGGGACGCCTCCGGGTGCCGTCCACTAAGCAATGCCAGTGGGCGGCGCCCAGGAGTAGGGCCTTCTCTGTGATGGGCCCGACCCTCTGGAATGACCTCCCCCCCCGACATCAGAACTACCACCGATCTCCACTCCTTCCACAAGAAACTCAAGACCCACCTGTTCCAATTAGCTGGCCTGGCCCAATCGTAGTTTTAATCCTCAATCCTCCTGGCCGGTATTTGAAATTTCTGGGGGTAGACTTTTTAAGCTGTTTTTTAATTTTTATTATTATGGTACAGACTCTATATTTAATTTGTTTTTAAGGGGTTTCTAATATATTTTTTATTGTGTATACGATATTTTAGCTTCTGTCTGTACACCGCCCAGAGTCCCTTCGGGGAGAGGGGGCGGTCTATAAATGTAATAAAATAAATAAATAATAAATAATATGGGGGAACTTTGGCCTTATGTACTTTAATAGTTGGGGCTAAAGAAGCTGGAGAGCTGAGAGGTTTCACTTTAAGCACTAGATTCATTCATGTCCTTCCTCTAAATAAGCTCCTTTGATGATGAGGGACCCAAGATTCAATCTCAGAGAAAAACCTCCCCAGGTAAGGAAAGGTGTTAATTTGCTTTATTGGCTCACCATTATGTCCTTTTCATTTTCCAAGACCAAAACTTTGGACTTTGATTTATTAATGATCCAATGACAATATGATCAAAGACTCCTTAACAGCCTACACAATCCAACATATAATAGTAATATCATATTATCAGTGTAAGTCAGGCCATTCCAATATGCATTTAGTACATGAGACATGAAGACTTCAGGATCCTTCATTAGTGCAGGTGAGTCATTCATATTTAGACTGAATAACAAAGGTTCAGATATGCACCTTTTACTTTCCCCTTGGTAAGTATCCAACCTTCTTCTCTTGGCTCCATTGAGCCCAAACCTCCCTCTCAAACAAGGGCTTAGAGAAAGGACTTGAATCAGGGCCAACAGGCTGAGCTCCATATTGAGGGTAATCGGTTTCCTCCATAACATTTCTCCATTTACTGTGCCAGATGCTGCACTAGTATAAATAAAGCCAGAAAAAAGTGGTTTATCTGACTGACATATTTTGTAATTATTTCAAGACAATTTTTGTCAATATTAGATTATTAATTGATTATACAAATTTATATGACTCTCCCTAAAATATGTTTGTTCTTCTGCCCTGTCTTCTTCTTCTACCCACTCTCAAATTTACTTAAGAGAAATGTGGCTTATATTTTAGCCACAATATCTGAGAGACTAACTGTAATGGCCAATAGAGGGTCCTACAACAAGGGATATTTTTTTTGAATAGTGGAATAACTGGTAGAAAATCTTCTCCTGGAACATTATTGCTCATCAGGCCTTTTATGATGAATTTGAACATTAATAGAATAAAAATAGTTAAGATGCTTGCTAATATGGAGAAAAACACCTCCTGAATTCTGGAGAGAAGATATTGGACCTATTGCTCATCCCCTACCCTCCACCCTTCACTTTACCAGTTAGAGAGAACCACAGACAAACCTGTGCGACTTTGTAAAGGGCTGCTAATGTTGACGCCTGGATGGAGATTTCCCTTTTAGCTCCATCATGAAGAGCCAGAAGGTTCTCCTTCCTTCCACAGCCGTAGTTGGGGACATTGGCTTCTCCAGTGGAAAGCAAGTCCAGCAGGACATCTGAAGTGCGTAAAGTGTTCAGATTGTTGTCATGGATGTTGTAGCCCAGTGTGAGGTTGTGCAGGAGTTGGGGATTCTTGTGGATTTCTTGAATGTTGAAAATGAAGTGTAAGGTTTTTGAAACTCCGTAAGAAAGCTTACTGTAAAGAAATGTCCATCATTATCATCAAGAGCAACAAAATATTTTTTTTAAAAAAAAATGCAAACCTCTTTCTGATCAATTATAAAAGTATTGAAATGGGCTGGGCTGATGCAATTACAACTGTTTCTATCACTACTTTAAACAAAATTCGGAATTCAAGTGATGAACTCAAGATTGAACTGGGAAAGGAAAATCATCAGGAATTATTTCAGCTTTTTTTTCAGCCCCAACTTTGGATCTGAGTCTCTTCCACAAAATCAGGCAAAAGAGGGAACTCATGGAAATTAAATCATTCAGGAAATTAAACAGGCCCTGCACTATGAAAGTAAGTGAAATAAAAAGAAAAGAAGGAGAGAGTTAGAACTGCAAATGGAAGGGATGCAACTCCATCACCCTGAATGACTTACAAATCAGACTGAATAGAAGGAGCACTGTTGAAAACCAATGTTGCATCTGATATTATTCTTTCAGTTATGATCATACTGACGATATGGTCTCCTGGCTTGTAATAGGTCCATGTATTCTGTCCATCCTGGTGATCCAAATTGATCGCACACTTCTTTCTCAGCTTCCCAGAGACTGGATGAGACATGAGCAGCATCAGAAGCAGGAGCAAGACGCCCATAATTCATGGGCTGAATCAATCCCCTGACCGCTTCTAACCACGAACAAGAGTTGGAAGAATTTAGACCATTCTCAGAAGGTGGAAATGCCAGCGGCTTTTCTGATTCAGACAGAGACAATCAGAGCGTCACCTGGAAAGAAGAGAAAGGTGCATTCAAGAGCACAGACCTTGCCTCTCCTAAAACTTCTTCCCACATAGCTTGACCCAAGGATTTTATCCTTTTCTGATGCAAAATCCCTTCCATGTTGCTTCAATATGACATTTACATCAAAGGCATAGAAATCTCAAAGGCCCAGAGGGCCATAATTACAGTGAGAAGCAACTTTTCCTCTTGGGAACCTGAACTTCTTCTGGGATCCATGTGCAGAGGAGAGGCTGGAGAAAAACATGTGGGAGAAAAATCACAGATACACCCAGTGGTGGGATTCAAATAATTTAACAACTGGTTCTCTGCCCTAATGATTTCTTCTAACAACCAGTTCACCAAACTGTTCAGAAAGTTAACAACTGGTTCTCCTGAAGTGGTGTGAACTGGCTGAATCCCACTACTCTTTGGTCACCGTTATTCTGAGGATTGTGACCCTTCCTGTCAGGACACGTCCAGAAAATGACGATGCAGGAAGAAAAAATCACTAACAAAGAGATTGACTTCTGCTGTCCTTCAACATGGCCTCTTGTCTTCAGAGACTGCTGGGGAAGGTCTCCCAGAGCCCAGAGTTGGGTGCCACTCCAGGTGGATGTCCCATAGCTTTAGTGCTGCCTGTCTTCTAATGCCAAGGAAGCAATCAACAGCCTTGAACCCTCCCTAATGTTAAAAGCAGGGCCTGTTGGTGATTTTCTTTCATATCAGAACTCCGTATATGAATCCTAAATTGGGGCTGATTTTAACACTGTTTGTGCCTTGTGAAATTTCATTTCCCATCTTTTCTAGCAATGTCAATTTCTGGATGAGAGCCGACTAAGAGGCTGGTAGCTGAAAGCCTCTGGACTGTTATCATTGGGTCAGTGGAGAGAAAGTTATAGAGTGGGTAGAAATGTTTATTTTTTCCCCCTTAATGCTTTCCGTGTTGTCATTCCGTGTTCATGTAAGACACTGAGATCCTTTATATTTTGAAGTCTCTTCATTTATTAACTGAATCTTGGGTTGGGAGTTTTGCAGGTAAGCTTGTAGAGGTGCCCACAGCATTATGGATGGAGCAACTTTATTTCTTGCCATGCCCACCTAGAAGATGGTTTGGGGGCACCTGGTCTCCCTTTCTCTGGTGGTGTGGAGGCACTTGGGGGGTGGGATCTTTTTGACATTCCCAACTCTGATGCTTTTCCACACCAAAAACCATCCAAGTGCTTTGAAGACTTAATTGGGAGTCTCTCTGTTCCTGTTTTACTTTGATCCCTAGTGGTCAGACTAGTGTTACAGGTGTTATGTCTACCTTATAAGCAGCTCTAGCATTCATCTCTATTGCACCTGTTTCCTATATCACATTGCCACTCTAGGATTCTCCTTTATGGTTCCTGTGATGCATTTCCTGTTCTTGTTGTATGACTCTCTAACAAAATGGCTTCTGCTCAGTGATGGCTTGTGTTGCCTTTACTTTCTCTGCATGAAACGTGGTGTCAGAAGAAGCGGGATCTGAACCTGTGCTGCCTCTCCACATTTGACACATGCCAGTCTGGCACTTGTGGTCCCGGCCTGGAAGCCGAGCACTTGAAGCGGGAAAACCCACATCATGGCAGCCGCTAACAGCCTCCCCTGCCTGAGGCCATGAGGGGGAGCGGAGGCTGCAGCAGCAACTGGGGGGACTTCAGAGCAGAGTTTGGGGGTCTCTCCCTGGCCAGAGGCTGAAAGGAGAAGCCGGCAGCAGTGCAAGCAGCCACACTGAGGAGGCTGATGGGCAGCAAATGCCTCCATGTTTACAAGCACAATTTTAACACTTAAAGAGGAGCAGAAATGGGATACTAAAGCCATCCTAGATGCCTTAAAAATGCTTAAACCCTCTAAAAATCAAGTCAATCAAGCAGACTAGCTTAATGTCACAAATCAGGGTCTACGTCAGCTCAGGCAGCACACAGACACTGATGCAGCCTTACAGGCACTGAAGATGGTCATTCTGAGTGGGTGGCCGGATGAGAAGGAGGCAGGTCCTGCAATCGTGAGGGAATATTGATCCTTCAGAGAGTCATAGTGAGAAAGTCACTGAGAGCAGAGATGTTATTGTGCATACATTCAAGCCACACTGGGAGTGAGCCATGCTATAGAAAAGCCTGTGACACTCTTTACTGACCTAACATGCAAGGCGAAATCAAAGACTTTGGTAGCAATTGTCCCACTTGCAAAGAATGTGCACATTTGCAACAAAAAGAAACTATGATATCACATGAGACACCGTCACATCCTTGGCAGTTCATCAATATAGATTTTTTCAACCACGTAGGGTAGGAAGTTAGCACCCACCCATCTCCTAGAAAAATGAAATATTTTATGGAATATTAAAAAGGCAGAATATTATATTTGCCTAGATGAAAAAAGGAGAAACATGTTTTAAAGACAAAGCAGCTTCCTGCCCCCCACCCCTTTGTCAATGGGCCATTAAGGCCTGAGCCAGTCTATTCTACATAACAAAGATCTACCTCCCTCAGGCAGAGCCATAATAGGAATCCCAAAGCTCTTTCATTACATCATCACCCAGCAAGGCTCAACCAAACTTGGGACTCAGGAAAGAGTTGCCCCTGCATGGCCCCATGGGAGCCTGACAACCAATTGGAATATATCAGTGACGTGCAGTGAGGTTTATGGCTGGTGAGGCTGGGGACGTCATCAGGAAGGCGGGGAATGGGACCATGTGTGCTGGAGGCTGAGGCTGCCTCAGCCTCCAGCACACATGATCCCATTCCCGCCTTCCTGAGCACGCTCCGCCGGCTCGCGCTCCACGATCCCCAACAGCAGCTGCTTTTCAGTGCTTTTCCGTGCATCTGGCGTTTAGGACATCCAGCTATCTACCTAAACGCCAGACGCACAGAAAAACACTGAAAAGCACTTCGCCTCCAAGGCACTTCGTCTTGATGACGTCGCCGACGTCGCTGCTGGGCGCGGCTGGACGGAGGTAACCAGAGTGGCGCCGAGGGATCCGGGCGGGACGAAAGAGCGAGCGAGCGAGCGAGCGAGCGATGGAGGATCAGGCAGCCTGATCCTCGGTCGCTCGTCCGCCGGACTGCCTCGGCGCCACTCTGGCTACCTCCGTCTGTCCACGCATGGCAGCTGCGGCGACGTCATCAAGCTCCTGCCACTTCTGGACATCTATTGCAGTCGCGAGGAGCGCGCAAAGTACAGCGGGGGCAGGAAGGTTATTGGCGCTTCCGAGAACCCTCCTGCCTCTGCCAGTTGCCCAGCTGGCACCGCCCCGCGTGCGCTCCTCCTCCTCCCTCCTCTTCCTCTTATATATATGAAACTCCCTCATGGATATTATTATTATATATTATTATTTCATGATGAGAGGTGAGGCTCTGCCTCCCCTGCCTTCCCTGACCGCACGTCCCTGGCTCAGATCCAAAAGCCCAGAGAGGGTACAAAACTCAGGCACCCTCAGCCTCTCTTCCCTTTTTCCTTCTTCACCCAACATCATCAGGGCAGGGGATCCTGTCCACCATTAAAAACCATCTTTCCAAGCAGCCTCCATGTTTCCAGTCTATTTTTCCCCACTTGCAACTGAACCCAGATGGACGTTTCTCCCTACAGCAAGAAAAGAGGGCCTCATATTAGTGGATCTTTATTCAGACTTCTGGGAATGTGAACTTCTCCCTGACTTGTGTGCTGGAACTACCATTAGGACAGGGGGGTCAAACTCAAGGCCTACAGAACGAAACCAGACTTAGATCTTGTCCAGGGGGAGGGGGGGTCTGGAAATAGCAAAGGATCAGTGAAAACGGAGCTTGGTGGGGAGGGGGTATGTGGCCCCACATGCCTTGTTTTCTCTGGCAGAGGTCAGAGACTTAACCTGTAGAGGATGTGTTGGTGCTGGTTCTCATCTGAAATTTCACAATGTTGTTTGGTTAATCTGAAAAGGGGAAGATGTTACAGGTGTTATGTCTACCTTCCATGCAGCTCTATCATTCCTCTCTATTGCAGTTGTTTCCTGTATCACATTCATCTCTATTGTTCCTGTGATGCATTTCTGGTTGTTCTTGTAGTTTTCCCTCTCCAATCAGGCGGCTTCTGCACAGGGATGGCTTGCAGTGTGTTTACTTACTCCGCGTGAAACAGAGCGGGAAGGTCCAGGGCAGAAACCGAGCTGGAAAACCCTGCAAGGAGAAGCTCAAAAGCCTCTTAACAATCAGTAGAAAAACCAAAGTCTCCTTCACCAGGGAAGAAAGTTTAGGAGAGATGGGAAAGCCGGTTTCAGGGCTGAATCAACGTCAACCAGTGTTTCTCAACGCTGGAGACTTTCAGATGGGTGGACTTCAACTCCCAGAATTTCCCAGACAGCTAAACTTAAGAAACATGGGAGTAAATGAAAGTTGACTGCACAGTACACAATTTCCGTTGCACTCTAAACGTTTTGAGGGTCGTTCAGATGGGTTTAAAAAGCTGCCTCAAATATCTGCTTATGCCCCCATTTTGCTCCTTAAACTTCATTCCATGCAAGAAAAGTCCCCATTTCTGAACCTTCCCTCTCTAGAGGTAGTTCTTTCTCAATCTGAAGGGATTGAGAAAGAACATTGATGGGTTTCCTGCACACACACACACTTTGGTAGTGCTGACTTCTATGTAGAGCAGTATTTCTCCATCTTGGCATCTTTAAGATGGGTGAACTTCAACTCCCAGAATTCCCCAGTCCTTAATCTGTGCTGGCTGTGGAATTCTGGGAGTTGAAGTCCAGCCATCTTGAAGTTGCCAAGGTTGAGGTGCCCTGAGCCAGGGGGTGAACTGAGGTGAGTTAAAGGTGCTTAAAACAAGCGACCTAACACGGAGTCATTTTCTGAGCCCAGTGCACATGATGGGGCCACAATGCAAAAAGTGGGCTTCCTTTGTGTGAGCATATGCACAATCTAATCATAATAATAAAGGTAAAGCAGAATATTTTACTCTTCTGGGATTATTTTTTTTAGGAATGTAATTTAAGCTATTTAATTTAATATGTTTCAAGGAACCTAAATTGGGGTTGGGGTGATATGTACAAAGCTTTCTTCAGAAGAAAGATTTTGTGTGTCTATTTCCCTTTTCTAAAACATATCTGAGTGTATTGAGAAGCCATAATTGGCCTTTTACTGATTTAATAAGAGCGCTGGGGAAAGTGGAGCTAAGAGACAATGAAATAGGAAGCCATCTTTTGATTCAAGCATTCAGACAGTTGCAGGTTTCCACAAACTGCAAAAAGGGAGAAGCAGTTTCTGCTTTTGGCCTCATCTTTCATGATTGCCCTGGAGACGCTTTGATGGGAAGGGATCCAGGCAGCCCTGATCTTGGTGGTGGGGGGAGTACAAAGTCTGAAATTATCCTTAGACACTTTTTGCCTGAAGCCAAGTTCTCCAGCAGGAGAAGTTTCCATTGGGGCCTTCAGGGTCAGTGGGAGGAGAAGCTGCCCCCAACTCCCTGGGTCTCCGCCCAGAGTCTCCCCTGAAGGATTTGTCCAAAAAGCAGAGCAGAAACTTTTATCATAATTCTCCAACTAGTTTTTGTACTCAAAGTTTGTTGGCTGTTTCTCTGGAGGGAAATGAAAGGGAAATAATCCCCACGTGGCTTATAATGATGGGAGCAGAGATCAAATTAACTGTCATCTAGAATTGAGAAGTTTGGGATCTCCATCCTTGAAATTGGCCCTGGAGGGAATACACAGCACCTGCGGCTGAAGAAAAAAGACATCTGATATTTGTTGGCATAATAGTTAAAGAGAAAATCCCAGGGGTCAGTTAATGCCCGAGCATGCCACAGATCTGAAATAGCTCTCTGTTATTTCAGGGAGCAGAATAAATTTACTTTACTTTGAAAGTTAGTGCTCAGGGGCATTGCCACAAAACAGCTGATGCAATAGTGTGGCCATTCTCCAACAACACAATGAGGCTCACTTGAAACTAGTCACAGAACTTTGTGTAGTTAAGCAAAAAACACGCATACACAGAGGGAGGGAGAGTGTTCTGTGTCTTTGGAAGAAAGTTCTTGTTTACAGGCTCATTTTTAGCTCTGGAGGAACTGTAGCAGGTGTCACACCTTTCCCCTATAATTTTGGAAGCCCTAGGGATTTCTTCCTCCCTCTTTTCTTTCCAAGAAGTTTTCTGTCACCTTGGAAACAGCCTCGTGAATGAGAAATACAATGCAAAGTTATCTTGCTGCCCTCAATAATAACTGGTTTGGCCTGAGATGTGTCTCTGCACACTGTGGCCTTCCTACTCTCATGCTTCTTTCCCACTGAGAGGTTTATTTCAAAATGTGACAAATCAGCCCAGTGATATTCATTCGAGTCCATTTCCAGACAGACACTTAAAAAGTCCTTATTTTAATCCATCTTGACTCAGGCAGCCTCATGAACACACCCAAAATTGATTTGTCTATTTATCCACACCCAAACACTTTTTATTTGAAAGATTACCTTTTTAATAGTTGAACATCTAGTATCTAAGTCAAGAAAATCATCTTTTTTTTTGTTTATTCCATTAGATTCTGCCAGATTCCAGAATGACTCTAGATGACAATATAACACACAAAATCCAAATGCAATTCCAATCAGAAGAGGAAGAATTGCAAAAAGAAGAACTGATTGATTCCACTGGATTGGTTATAATTTTGGTCATAATATTGGAGCAATGGGAAAAGATGTGTTCTACATTAAAATTTAGGCTGAACTACAACCTAAAAGAGAACTTTTATAAAATGATTACTTGTTGGTATTTGACACCCTATAAATTGTCAGAGGTGTATAAGATTGTTTTAAATAAGCAATTCTGTTGACCAGTCTCTGAATTCATGTTTGGACTGAATCAGAATAACAAAACAAAAGAGTTGGAAGGGACCTTGGAGGTCCTCTAGTCCAAACTGCTTCTCCAGCTGGAGATTTCAGGCAAATGCTTGTCCAATCTCTTCCTGAGAACCTCCATCAATGGAGTAGCCACAACTTCTGGGATGCAAATTCTTCCACTGATGAATAGTTTTTCACCTGTCAGGAAATTTATCCTGGCTTCTCGGTTGGATCTCTCTTAGCTGAGCTAGGTTCCATCCGTTGCTCCTTTTTCTTGCTTTCAGGGGCTCCGCAGGATGAATCGATCCCCCCTCTTCTCCGGGACAGTCGGCCAAATATAGGAAGGTGTCATCCCATCCCCTGCAGTCCTTCTCTTCCAACTTTGCTAATCTGTTAATGCACCTTCTATAGTTACACCAGACACATCCAATCCCTTAATCCAGCCCCCCCTCCCTGCATGCCAGGAACTGGTCCTCAAACACCAACAAGCCCCACCCGCAGGAGGCAGGCAGCCCACGACCCCCCCTCCCTCTCTGGTTCAGGGAAAAACCTCTCTCCGCGGAACCAGTCCTCCTCCGGGGGGGGGGGGTGCCTTAATCTACCATCATCTGGTTCAGCCTCCAGACCCCCACCCTCTTTCTTGTTCTTCTCTGCCCAGTGAGGGACTGAGGCCGAGGGGTTTTGGGGCTGGGGGAGCTGACAGAGGACCCCCTAAAGCTGCGCTGACCGTCCAATAAAGCCTGTTTGTCAATCCAGAGCCCCACTTTGTTCTTTCGGGGGGAAAGGAAGACTTGCCAGAGGGAGTCTTGGAAGGGACGGAGGTTCCATCCGAGGGATCGAGAGACCCAATCAGGGACCGTTGCATCGCAACCTCGGGCAACGTCGCCTCTCCGAAGGGCCTGCAGTCCCCGGCGGACCCAGCGTCCTTCCGCCCCATCCCGGCGCAGCGCAACCTGGAAGGGCGAGAAATCCGGGCGGCTTTCGTTGAGCCCATTTCTGGAGCCCTGAGGGGGCCGATCCACCCTCTCCTCCCCCAGGCACCGACCGAGTCTCCCCCTATGCGTAAAGGTTCTGCGTGGGCTCCAGACCCCCTTAGGCAGCCTGCCCGTCTGAGGCGCTTCTCCCCCTGGCAGATCCGGGTGGCTGCGGTCGCTCCGCCGGCCCACCCGCCCTCCGTGGGTCCCCGGACCCCCTCCTCGCCCGGCCCACCGCAGTCTCTGCAATGGGAGCCCCGACCTGGCGCTGGAGGGAAGAGGCGCATACTACCCGCGCACCCCGATCCTGCAGCCGCCTGGGAGGAATCCGCTCTTCTCTCGCCCGCTGCGCTCCTTCTGGCCGGCAGCTGCTCTCTGAGAAGCGAATGGAGGGAGGGACGAGGGAAGCTGCGCCCAAGACCAGACGCCTTCCTCCCCCCCCCCTGTCCTTTGTGGTCGGCGGTTGGGCTGAGTCCCGGGGGCTCCCGAACCTCCCCTCCCCCATGTCCGATCTCGGGGTGGGGTTTATTGGGAAATTGCAGGTGGAGGAGGAGAGATTGGGACAACTGGGTCCTTCTTCACTCCCACAACTGTAGGCAGCAACATCTGGAGAAGGAGGGGCTTCCTCTGCCTTGGGGGAGGAATGAAGAGGTGGCAGCTGCCCAAATTTGGGGGTGGGGGAGAACGACGAAGTCTGCCTTTTGTTCCAATTGAGCCTGATCCGGTTCCTTCCCTTCAGACCTTCCGGCTCTGGGGATCTGCAGACACCCCTTCACGAGGGGCCTTCAGTCCCCGGATCCATTCCTCGGCCAAACCTTCCGACTGGCCGTCCGCTGGATTCCTTCCTCTTCACCTGGGTCAGGCAGGGACCTAATTGGCAGGGGATGTTAAGAGCTCCTGCGTGCGTAAGGGAACGTCATAAATACGCTGCGGACACCCTGGGTGACAGATGAGTAGGGAAAGTCCATGGACAGGAAAGAGGGGGGGAGGGGAGGGGGAAATCACCAAGGGGAGGGAAATTACCAAATGCCCAGAGAGCTGCAGGGAGTCCCTTCTGAAGAGGGCAGCCTTGGCATTGCTTTCATCTGGGAAGTTTTGAGCAGGTCAGGCTGAGTCTTCTTCAGTTATTTGTAGTTACAAAATCATCCAAAGACAAGGGAAGTTGACGAGGTTTCTTCCCCTCCCCTCCCCTTCCTCTTTCAATCCCCCTTCCCCTTTCAAATCCCCCTTTCCCCTCCCCCTTCTCTTTCAATCCCCCTTTCCCCTCGCCCTTCTCTTTCAATCCCCCTTTCCCTTCCCATTACATCAACTCACACAGACCATGCAAATTCCTCATTCTCCAGGATCGCCTGGATGAGGCCCTTGGACAGGAGATTAGAGAGAAACGCCACGTTCTCTTCATTTATTTAGCGGAGAGAGATGGCCACTTAATCTAGACTCACACACCCACACACCCACACACCCACACACCCACACACACACACACACACAAATGGATGGTAAGTCACCCCCACCCCCATGCTCCCCTCTGCCTTGCCCAAAAATACAGCCGTGGTGCAGCCCTTGCCTGTCCCCGCACACCTGGGGAACGTCGGAACAAGGCACAGCAGCCCAGTGGTGGGATTCAAATGATTTAACAACTGGTTCTGTGCCCTAATGATGAATTTATGTATTAAAAAAACCGCGATATTAAGTCTTATTTTGGAGGGAATGCCTTACTTTAAAGCAGGCGGTGGAGTTTGCGTGTAATTCAGCACCTGGTGCCCTCGCTTATGTTTCTGTACATTTGACTCATGCCATGGACAGTACAAATCTTATTATCTATGTTAAGTTTACAGAGAAGAGCAGACTTCACAGTATCAGAATGAGGATGGGATATGCTTTATATGGTTTATCCTGAGAGCATCAACCAGGCAGGACAACAGTGTGGTGTTGAAAAATGAATAAAAGTATTAAAAACAGTAAAAGTCTGGCTCTAAGAGACTCATTATCATCTGGAGCATTAAAAAAAACCCTGTAACTGACTTAGTAATGGCCAAATCAGAAACATTCTAGCTGGCAGAACCCAACTTTCCTTCCCAATATAAACGGACCTTTTGTGCAGCACAAGATTCAAAGAGTCTTTCAAAGGAATGTCAAACTGGCCTTGAACTAACACACTCAAAGCTCTTTTTCATGGCCAGAAAACTTACATTGAAGAGGAGCTTGTCAAGGGGCATAGAAAGCCCCAGGGAGGCTTCCATCCACAGACACCTCTGGAAAAGCCAGGCATTGGCTCCTCTCTGCCCCTCTAGCCAAAAGGACCTGGGAAGGGATGCATGGGGGTGGGGGGAGATCAGTTTGAGAAACTAAAAGGGCCTGCCAGATTCCCCCCCCCCCATTGGCTGCATCAACCACAACTGGCAAAGAAGGAAGGAATGAGACTTATCAGGAGAAGAGGGAAATCGTGGATATCGGAGGAGACCTTTATCGCAAGGGTATCGAAGTTCTCCGAAGAAAGGAGCGGAAAACGGAGGAGAAAGGGCCAAACTTTATTCTGGGATCTTCATTCGGGGCTGTTTTGCAAGGAAACGGGGATCTTCCTGAGCCACAGAAAGAAAGAGGGAGATCCCGACACAATCGGGGTTGACGGGTGGGAAATCGGAAGGGGCTGCTTCCTCCATACGTTCTGAGCAGGAGAGACACGTGTTTGAAGGAAGGAAATGGCATTTTTCTTCTGCGGTGCCTTTTCCGAGAGAGCCCAGCGGAGGATTCCCCCGGGAAGGGGTGGGTGGGGGGAAACTGGGATTAGATCCCTGAGGAGCCTCTCCGCCTCTTCCTGGTTTAGCTGAGAGCTTTCCGTAGCTTCCCTTTGGATTGGGGGCTTTCTGTGACCCCCAAGTCCTCCCTGGCTATGCGGTGCGCCTGCCCTCTTCTCCTCCAGCGCAGAAACCTTCTCCTCCACGGCAGAAACCTTCATCTCTGAAATGAAATCGGTGGTTCTGAATTGTGCAGGGGGGGGGGGGGGGGGGGGTGTTGATCTTTGGAGGTGGAAGGGGCCAGAACCAGTAGCAGCACCAATGGGAATTCTCCCTGCTTGAGCGTCATCGGTCTCTGGGCAGAGTCCTTTGGGGCTTCACCCGAAGGAGGAGAGCCAGTTGTGCAGAGAGAGAGGCGGGGAAAGTGGGAGAGGGGATCTTGGCCTGAAGAACCAACTGGGGCTTCTTCTCTGCTTGAAACGCTCTCCTGCACTGGGGAAGTCAAGGGAGACTCTGCCCGGAGACCGATGACGCTGCAAAAGGGAGAGTTCCCATTGGTCCTCCTTCTTTCTGGACCCTCCCAATACCGAAGTTCGAGGAAGCCCCATTGTGGACTCGGCAGCCTTTCTGCGATTCCTTCGCTTTGCGTAGAGTGGGAATCAGCGGGGAATTCCACTGCCTGAGCCCAAGTGGTCCATGGGATCTTGAGACAGGTCATTTTCTCAGGGAGGGGAGGGGAGGGCGGAGCCAGGCCCGGGTAATTCGGCCTGTTCGCTGAACTGCTCCTACAATTCACAACCGGAACTGGCTGAATCCCACTCCTACCTGGTTCCATGTTGGGCCAAGTGATATGTCCCTCCCCCCCTCCCGCTTGTGGGCAGATCAGAGGCATCTGGGGGGTCAGCGTGGAGTTTAGATTGACCTTGGTCTGATCCATCAAACCTTTTTTATCTGCTTAAAATGGAATTTGCAAAGGGATCCAAGTGGCAACCAGAAGCCATTCTGAAACCCCAGGATGACTCCTGATTCATCCACAATCTCTGTGGTTGGAAAGCAGAAGACTTTCCATGGGTGCCTCTTGCTAGAAACCTGGATTTGTAATTCCCCCCTTTCCTCCCCCTCCTCTTCTTGACCTGGATGAATAGGTGGCATTCAATGGTCATGCCCCAATCCAGAGCTTTTGGTCTAAAAGGATCCCTTCAATCTCCTCCCGGAGAGAGTCTCAAGGGCTTTTTCCTCTGGGAGTCTTCTCCAGCCCTTCATACACAGAAGCCTACTCGGAATAGAAGGAGGGAAAGGCTTTATGGACAAATGAAAGAGTGGGAATTTAAAGGGACAGATTAGATGTTGCTATTTTCATTCTCTGGATGAGGAAGGAAAAAGTGGGGATTTCTAAAAGGTAGATAGGGAAATAATAACAAATGCAAAGTGAAACCTCAGATAGCTGTTCCGGTCGATGCTTTCTGTGAAAGGGTTTTATCAGGAAATCAAGAAAGGAGGACATAATAGTGATGGAGAGCAGGTCAATCCCTGCATTCCAGGTCATTCTGCCATTCCAAGGCTTCTCATGGAGATGATCCAACAACACGGTTAGAGCAGGGCTCCTACAGCTCTCCTCTTACCTTAGGATCTCACTCTCTCTCTCACATACACAAACTTTTAGTTTCTGTCAGTGGTAACAAGTGCCTCAATTATTTTTCATAAGGTGTCTGGTTCATTGGTAGTTGCTGAATATTACATTCCTCTGAATGACTTTCCCAGAGTTCTCTTTAGCAAGATTTATTGGGTTGAATAGGGAGATACAAGAAGTACAGCCATTCAATCATTTCCCATTCTGAAACAAGTAGATTTGATTTTCTTTGGCTCCTGCCTACTATCTAAGTGGAAAGAATATCTCCTTTCAAATAAAAGAAACATTAACAATTCTTCCAATATCATAATGGTGTTATATCTCATGTTTTTTTACATTTATTTACCTTCAAATAAAGCCAAAGGGGCGACTTGGAGCCAATCACCAGGGGACTCGAGTTCTAATCCTCCCTTAGGCATGAAAACTTCCTGGGGGACTTTGGGCCAAAAGCCAGGAGACTCCTGAGTTCCAGTCCCACCTTAGTTCTTATTGAATGGGGCTGTGAAAGTTGGAAATATTTTCTCAGATTAATTTGGGATACCAGAATTGGGGATTCCTAGAGTGTGAGATGTCCGAGTGTCCAATATTGTGGTGTGTGATGGAAGAAAGTGAAATTGTGCAAAAATGTCTGTTCCATGTTGAGCAAAGCCATAAGTCTCTGCCTTCTTCTGCTTGTGGGCAGAACCAGAGGCCTCTGTGTGGTCCCTGTGAATCTTAGACTGACCTTCTTCTGATCCATCAGATCTTTTCTTACCTCCTTAAAATGAAATTGCAAAGGGATCCTATTCCCAATTAGGAGCCATTCATAGACCTAAACATTGATTACCAACTGATCAGCAATCTCTGTGTGATGGGGAGCAGAAGAGCTTCCATGGGTGCCTCATCCTAGAAACCTCAAAGTCCCCCACCCCCTAATTCAGCCCCTTCTTGGACCTGGATGGATATTATGCAGCATTGAAGGTTTGTGACCTGGTCAATGATGCGGCTGCCTTTAGACAGGATCCCTCCAACCTCCTCCTGGGGAGAGTCTCAAGGTCCCCTTTCTCTGGCCATCTTCTCCAGCCCTTCATTGACAAGACAAGCATGGAAGAAGAGCAGAGAAAATGCTTTAGGTAGAAATTGTAGAGTGGAAAATTAAAGGGTGTGAAAACAGCTGTTTTAATTCTCTGGTTGATCAAAGAAAAAATACAGTGGAAATTTTACACATTTTTTTTAATTTACTTTGTTTTTATTATTTTGGTGTGAAGTTTATACCAAAATAAAAACAATCACAAACTGAAATCCCAGACAGCTGTTCTGCTGAACACTTTCTGCAAAGGAGGTTTTATCAGGAAATCAAGAAAGAATTATATATTCGATTTCCCTCCCCAGCTGACAGCCAGTCAAACATGGCATTTCACATCATTCTGGCATTCTCAGGGAGAGGATCAGGCAATCATGCTGGTTCTTGGTTCCCACAGCTTCCTCCTGGACTCTTTTCCTGCTCTCTCTCTCTCTCTCTCTCTCTCTCTCTCTCTCTCTCTCTCTCTCTCTCTCTCTCTCTCTCTCTCTCTCTCTCTCCCTCCCTCCCTCCCTCCCTCCCTCCCTCCCTCCCTCCCCCCTCTCTGTGTCTCTGTCTCTCTCTGTGTCTCTCTGTCTCTGTCTCTCTCTCTCTCTCTCTCTCTCATACAAACAACACACACAAAAAATTAATTGTAGGAACAAGTGCCTGAATTATTTTTAAAGGTGTCAAATTCAGTAGCTGTTGCTGTACAGCAAATTCCTCTGAATGACTTTCAGCAAGGTTTATTAAGTTGAAAGGGAAGGGAGCTAAAACAATTCAATAATTTCCTACTTTGAAACATATAAATATTTTCTTTGACTCCTGCATGCTATCAGAATGGAAAGAATATCTCCTTTCAAATAAAATAAACTTTAACAATTCTTCCAATATCATAATGGTATTATATCTCATGCTTTTATATTTATTCTGGCTGTGAGATGCTCCTTTGTGTTCAGGTCTGGCCTCAGAAGGATAATGTAGCACTTGGGGATGAAGATGCAGCCCAGCAGACCAGCACTGGAGGCCAGGATGGAGAAGACCTGAACAGCCACCATGTATTTCCCTTTGGTGCTCAGGTAGGTGGGCACAAAAGTCACCCAGACACTGCAGAAGACCAGCATGCTGAAGGTGATCAGCTTGGCTTCGTTGAAGGCCCCAGGCAGATTCCTGGCCAGGAAAGCCACCGTGAAGCAGATGGCAGCCAGGAAGCCCATGTAGCTGAGGGTGACGTAGAACATGACAACAGCCCCTTCGTTGCATTGCAGGATGATCTCTCCAGGCTGGGAGTGGAGGTCAGAGTCAGGGAAGGGGGGAAAAACTCCCAGCCAGATGGAGCAGGTGACAATTTGGACTGCAGAACAAGAAAGGATGATGGAGTTGGACAAGCTCTTCCCCAACCATCTCTTCACACGATTTCCTGGTTTTGTGGCCAGGAAAGCCAGCACCACTGTGATGGTTTTGGCCAAGAGAGAAGAAACGGCAACTGAGAAGATGATGCTGAAAACCATTTGTCGGAGAAGGCAGGTGGCTATCCTTGGTTGACCAATGAAGAGAGAAGGAGACAAGAAGCAAAGCAGAAGGGAGACCAGGAGGATGTAGGAGAGGTCCCGATTGTTGGCTTTGACAATGGGAGTTTCTCCGTATTTAATGAGGATAATTAAAACAAGGCCTGTAGTTAGGAACAATAGTAGGGCAAAAGAGACCAGGATGATGCCCAGATGTTCTTCATAAGACAGGAAGGTTATAACTTTGGGGACACATTGGACTCTGGCCTCATTTGGATATTTGTCATCTGGACACTTGGTGCATTGTTCTGCATCTGAGAAACCAAAAATCAATTTTCTTTAATATTTCGTTCCTTTTATTTTTCATTAAAAATAGCATAAGAAGGATGTAATTTTTTTTTAAAGTAGCTAGGTATATGAAGTTGAGGAAAGTCCTAGGGTATTAATTATTTCTGGTGTAATGTGTAATGCAATTCATAGGAAGCTACTACAGTTTAATAATGAATCATATCATCTTTTTATACAAGTATTTAGAGTCGTGCCACATAACAATAAATATACTGGATTTAGAGGATACCTACAGTATCTTGTAACATCTGGAAGCTATATGGAATTCAGGAGAAATTTCCTAACAGTGACAACAATTAACCAGTGGAACAGCTGGCCTCCAGAAGTTGTGGGTGCTTCAACATTGGATGTTTTTAAGAAGAGACTGGACAGTAACTTGTCTGAAATGGTATCAGGTCTCCTGCTTGAGCAGGGGGTAGCACTAGAAGACCTCCAAGGTCCTTTCCAGCTCTACTCTGATTGATTGATTGATCTACATGACTGGCAGAATATTTGTGCAATGAGTTCCCCCCATAACTATCCACAGCACCACATTATGGACCAGTGACACCTTCTCAGTGATCCTCAAGAGGAGGATGCAATTTACAGTGAATTGCAAGATCTTTCAGAAGGTGGACCTAAAACAATTCATCAAGTTTCAAAGAACTCAGATCTTCTTAGAAAGGGGAACTTAGCAGCACATATCCAGACTAGAAAGCAGGAGAGATGTTTCCTCTGCTATTAGTAAAGCTTGCCCAGACTGCCACCCCCTCCTCCCAGCTCCTCCCAGCTCCTCCTTCAAAGACTTTTTGATTTACTTCCTTTTGGATAAGAAATTGTGCATATTAAAAATTTAAAAAGGTGAGCTTGTGTCTTTTAACTTGCACTTTCATGAAAATGTTCTGGATGGATCCAGTTCCACAAAGCCTCCCATTTTCCTCAGTGAGACCCACCTTCCTGAGTGGAGAAGGTCCCCTCTGGACAAGGAACGGAGTCATAGCAGCAAACTGGCTCTCCTTCTCGAGCCCTCTTGACAAATCCAGGATGACAATTTTCTGCACAGTTGGACTGAGGCAGGGACTGAGCAGAAAAATGAAGAATGCCAAAGAAAATGTGTTAATAGACAACATTCATGGAAAATAGAGATAGACACTGACATTAGCCAAAAAGCCTCTGGTCTTCATGTAAGTAAATATGAAATACCTGACTACTACTAAGAAGATGCAGGAGGTATAACTAACTACTGGCAGATTCTTCATTTAGTTCCTCTCTTTTGCTTTTGGCATTTAACATTACAATAAAGTACTTTTTCTACTTAATAAAGTCAGCAGAGATGGAATTGAAAAAAGATATACATATGATGATATATTCATATTAAAACTGAGAATAAAATTTATTGTAAAACATTTAGGAAATTTCTATTCCATTAGATTTTTCAATAACAAAATAAAACTGTGATGAAGAAAGAAACCTCTGACCAGTAAGATCTTGAAAGATTTCCATAAAACATAGCAAAGCCCCTCCACTTAGGTCCCATCTATTGAAGAACTTCCATTAGATGACAACAACTGGCATGGAAACCCAACCATCCTGGAGACTCTAGGCTTTGCCCACTTGAAATGGGACCTCAGGCTTTGGAAAACAGAGAAAAAACACCAAAATTTATCTCACCTTATTAAGCAACTTTAGCCCTGAAAGAGCATCTTCTTTGATAGAAAGTCTCTCTTTTTGAAAATATGCCAGAATCTCTTCCACAACATCCTTCTTGGGGAGAACCAAGAAGCCCGAAATGTACAGATCTGCTTTTATCTCTCCATTTTGGTCCAAGTAGAGTTTCCAGTTAGAAATATTCCAAAATTCATTCTTCTCCAGAAAGGGATGAAACTAGAATGGGAACATCCAGGAATTTGAAAAGCAGAAAACTTTGTTTCTTATCCCACATTGAATCTTTCTTCTACAATTGTCTAATCTCCAAATATGGTTAAATAGGATACAAATACTGCCAGTCTCTTCATAAGTGAATGAAAAAGTTTGAGAAAAATTTGTCAATCATTTAGTGACAAAATATAAAGAAAATGTAATCGACACAATTGGTCAATTATAGGGAACGTTCTAGAGCAAATGGCAAATAAAATGAACAGAGAAATAAAATATGATCCATAAACTCTTTGAGAACAACAGGTTTCCCAGAAAGCATGGGTTGATCATGAAGAAAGTTGTCAGGCTAATCTTCTCCCTGGTCATCCTGATGGAAAATATCTCTAAATGTGCTAATTCTACTTGATTGTAATACGACATTATTATTATTATTTTTGCAGATCTGAAAGAACAAATCTCCCACCAGCTCTTTTCTCAGTCTGAAAAGTTAGTGAGGATCCTGAGTTTCTTTCTCTCCAATTATGCAGCTGCAGGATTCTCCCCTCTTATCTGATCCTTCCCTAGGCAGCCTCTCTTCCCCTCATCCCAAAAATCATTCTCACACATCATTACACTTCCTAAATAGATTATGGGAACTCTGGTGATAGAACTGGATTTCACTAAAGGACTCAGAAATAATTTTGTGATAGGATTAGAAACCTGAGGGGTGGATGGTATGATAACTAAGTAGATAAAAACTGTCTTCAAAATGATACTCAAATAATTTTTAACCCTTTTTAATCTTTCTTATGAAACCTAAAAGTGATGGATACAAATTTGCCTTTGGTCAACAATTATTCTATGTTGTCATTAATACGGTAATTAATAGGATCTTAGACTAAGCTAATTTGATGTGATTTAAAGAATATAAAGTCTTTCAACTTAGAAGCCATTTGAAACTTCATTTTAAAAGTTTGATAAAATAACAATGGCTTTAAATCAACTTAAAGGAGATAATCAGAAGCAAGCAACAATTGTTGAATTGAATGGATTGGATGGATGGACTAGAATTTAATTTGCTGCTGGCATCCCTGAGGAAGGAGTCTGGTTTGAAGGCAGGCTGCTTGGAGATGGCTGGAGAGGCCATGGACCCTGAAGGATGATGGATTCTTTCAAGAAGATTGAGGGAGATTGGGGAATGGACTTGTCAATTTAACTGGAAAACAAGTCTTAAGAGGGGAAAGCAGTTTGTTGGGAAAGATCCTAATTAAAATTTTAAGGAAATGAATAGATTGTGGACATGGACCCTGAAGACTTGTTGAATTTAAATACAAGACAGGGATGGAAGTTTTGAAATTTAATATTTTGTTGGGACTGTTAACTTTACATGGATAACAGCAGATGGAATGAAAGAACATTATAGTTGTCATTTAGATGCTGCTTATAATGGCTTTTTGATTTCAAGAGGAAGGAGTATTTTCCAACAATAAATGCTGTTTTTGACCTTTTTGAATAAGAGGCTGCAAGGAGATTGAGGGGAGATGGCCATGGAATTTTCAAAGTTTAAAGAAAAGAATGTTGCCTTGAATGATGAAATTGTTTTTTTGGAAAAGAAGATTGAGGAGATTGGGGAATTTGAATTATTTTAACTGGAAAACAAGTCTTAAGAGCCGTTGTTTTTTCCATTTGCAGGAGGTCCTATGACTTTGGGGAAGGGAAAGCAGTTGTTGGGAAAGATCCTAATTAAAATTTTAAGGAAATGTATTTTTATTATAAGAATGAAACAAAGATGTTTAACCCTGGACAGTTTATGGATGGATCAGAGGTAATGATTGTGTTGGTCTGTGGTAGAAATTTTCTGTGAGTTAAATACAATAGCAGATAACCGACAATTTTGAAGTTTTGAAATTTAACTTTATTGTTGGATTGCCTGTTAACTATGATCTTTATATACAGCAGATAGATGACAAGTCCAGTAGATATATAGTTTATAATTGTGGGCCTATTTTGCAAGTGGGAGAAACTATTATTGCTGTATTGTATTCAATTGGGGAGACAATATGCATGTCTTTCTCTGTTTTTAATGTTTTATCTAGTTTTGTTTTGTCTTTGTAATAGTTTTATTTTCCAAAACTTGTATTTTACCTTTTTGAATAAAATAAAATTTTATAAGAGGAATATCAAGTTTCAAGAAACAATATTTATGATTAGCACAAAGAGAAGGGTTCATAAGTAAAAAGCAGTAGAAAAGTATCTCATTTTTAGCAACTAGGACTTGACTAACAATCGAGCCTCATATAAGAACATGAATGATGGACTGGAAAAAAGATGAGGGATAACAAACTTGATATGTATGTTTGTGAAAATGATCTCAAAATAGAAGTTAACTGGAAACAGAATATGAGTCAGCAGGGAAATGTCCATGGAAAGAAGGCAAATGCAGCCATAAGAATCTGAGGAAGTGAACGTTCTGGTTTGGGGAGACCCCAACTCAAGGACCAGGTCCCCTTGCAGGCATCACATGTGGAGGAGAATTTGCACACAATCTACATGAACTTCAGGGAAGGACAATGAAGCCAAAGAAGAGTTGAAAGGAGCTGCTTTTAGCCTTGAGGAAAGACAACAAGGAGAAGAGCTGAAGATCAAGAGGAGTCTGGGAGCCCCCTTTCCAATTGAAACAATCTCTTGGTTGGGGAAGGGAGGATACAGCCAGTGGTGGGATTCAGACGGTCCGGCCTGGTTTGAATGAACCGATAGTAAAAATTCTCCCTGGCCATGCCCTGCCCCACCACTACTTGCCTCACAGGCCTTGGCTGGTGCCTTAGAGTCATAGCTGCAGCTGCTCTTTGGCTCCCTTGCCTCAACCACGTAGCCACGTCGCCCAGCCTGTTTGCCTGTCTTTGCCGTGGCCTCCTGTTCGTCTTGGTCTGCTCCCGAATGCCCACCTCAGGGTGCTCCTGACCACTCTAGCATGGGCCATTCTTCACCGTTTCCCTCTTTCCTATCCTTTCTCTTTTCCTTTTTCCTTCCCTTCCCATTCCCTCCGTTTTTCATCCTTTCCTTCTTTTCCATTTCCTTTCCCATCCCTCCCTTCCCCTTCCCCTTCCCCTTCCCCTTCCCCTTCCCCTTCCCCTTCCCCTTCCTTCCTTCCTTCCTTCCTTCCTTCCTTCCTTCCTTCCTTCCTTCCTTCCTTCCCTCCTTCCCTCCTTCCCTCCTTCCTTCCTTCCTTCCTTCCTTCCTTCCTTCCTTCCTTCCTTCCTTCCTTCCTTCCTTCCTTCCTTCCTTCCTTGGTGTCTGAGGGAGAGTCAGGGGACCCCTTTCCTCCTTGACCCCCTCCCCAACAACTGCTTTGATGGCAATTATGACTAAAAGGCCTTTGGAAGCTGGGGCTACCCCCTCCCCCTCCCCATTGCAGAAACTCCTCTTGCTGCAAAATTGGGATCTTTCAGATCTTCTTCTCCTGCCCCCCCTCCTCCCCCCTGCACAGTCTCAGTTGTTGCTTGGAGGGGGGGAGATTTCTGGTTTTGCAGGGCTGAGAGGAAAAGGGGAAGGGTGAACAGGCCCTCCAAGGCTGCCCACCCCTTTGCCTTTCTGCAGCCAAATTCTACCCCCAAACAGAGGAACACCCCCCCCACCCCGAATACTGCAAGGAAGAAGAAGCTGGGCCCATAACTGGGCAGCGGGTTGGGGGAGAGGCTGCAGCAGCTCCGCGGTGACCGGAGGGAGGGAGGAAAGTTCGGCCGGGGGGGGGGATGGATTGACCAGCTCAGCCAACAGATTTCAATCGTCCCTCCTGGCTCACCCAAGCCACTCCAATTTCCCCCCTGGCCAGAGGTGCCTCCGGCTAAAAGCCCCCTCAGTGGACACCCCACGCACACGCCCCTCAACGCGGAGTTCAGAATGTGGTTCTCCCAAAGAAGTTCTAGGGAACCCAACCCCCCCCCCCCCCGCTGCCCCTTCCAGAGCCCAGAAAACTCCCAGGCAAAGCAGCGCCGCCTTGCTCTCAGGAGTGGGGGAGAGAATGGATGGGAGGAAAGAAAAACTTGGGGAAGAGGGAGGGAGATCCAGAGGAAATGGGGAGAGGCCCTCGCCCCATTTCTGCCTCCTCCCAGGCGGCCCACAAGGTTGAAAAGCTTCTGATTCCTCACTCTCACTCTCTTTTTCTTTTTTCTTTCCCCCGCCTCTCTCGCTCTTACTCTCTCTCTCTCTCTCTCTCTCTCTCTCACACACACACACACACACACACACACACACACACAAACTCACAATCTTATCCCTGCAAGTCCCCCTTCTCTGCCTGCTCCAGAGAGAGAAGCTTGCGTGCGCAGAAGAGGCAACGATCGAAGCACGTCCCAATAAGTTAATTAGCCGGGGTTTCCTGGGATGTGAGCGATGCTGCCGGGCGCTTGGAAAGGACTTTGGCCACCGGCCCACCACTAAAATCAAACAATGAGGCGAGGCGCAGAGCTGGTTGGAAGAGTGTGTGTATGTGTGTGTGTGTGTGTGTGTGCGTGCGAAATGGGCGGTTTCATCCAAAGGAGTTTTTGTTTCAGGTGGATCTCCTAGCTTTGGAAGGAGGAAAGGAAGGGGTAGAAAGAGAGAGAGAGAGAGAGAGAGAGAGAGAGAGAGAGAGAGAGAGAGAGAGAGAGATGAAAGAAAAAAGGAAAAAAAAAAGGAAAGGAAAAGAAAGCAAAGGAGAGAGAGAGAGAAAGAAAGAGGGAGTTATGGAAGGAAGCGAAGGAAAGAGAGGGAGGGAGGAGGAAGTGAATGAGATATAGTTGGATGGATGGGTCAATAGATACATGGAGGGAGGGAAAGAGGGAGGGATGGAGGGAAAGAGAGAAAATGAGAGGAAGGAAGGACACAAACCATGGCTTCAGAAGACTCTTTCAAACAGCACAGCAATGTTTGAAAGGGCTGGAAGGGATCTTGGAGGTCATTTTCTAGTCCAAGCCCTGCTCTAGTAGGGTCAGAAGGGACCTTGGAAGCCATCTAGTCCAACCCCGTGCTCCAGCTGGAGACATTATATACCCTGGATTATTTTGGTGCCTCTAACAGAGAGGAAAATTGCCAGAAAAGGGAAGGAGTTTATTAGGACAAAACTGCCATGCAGAGGAAGGAAGAGACATTCCTTGACTTAAGACAATTGAGCCCAATATTTTGGTTGCTAAGCAAGAGCGTTGTTAAGTGAGCTTTGCCACATTTTACTCAATCCATGACATCTCCTGGCTCTAACAGTCATGTGCAGGCTAGGGAAGAACATCTGAAGGCCTATGTAATGTTCTAATGTGCAGAAGTGATAGTTAAATGTGTGTGCCAGAAAGTGGACTCTGGGTGTGTTTTTTTCCAAATGCAATAAGTGAGGTTGAATGTGTATAGTTTTAGAAGAGCTCTGTGTGTGTGTCTGTGTGTCTGTGTGTGTACATACTCATACAGTGTATAAAGTAAATAATGTATCTTTTTGTGTGCCTATACACAGAATATACCTTGTAATATGTATGTACACATATGGCATATATATACATAGGATTAAATTGTGTATTTTGGATGTTCATTAGTAGTAAATAAATAGACAGGGAAATTGTATCTTGCTGACGCAAGGAGAGGCCAGGCAAGGTACCCCTTGACGTGAGTGATGTCAAGTTGGCTACACCCACCCAGTCACAAGACCACCAAGCCACACCCACCCAGTCACAAGACCACCAAGCCACGCCCACAGAACCAGTAGGAAAAACATTTGAATCCCACCACTGGATACAACCCTCTTCCAATAATTGACTCCTGTTACACACGAGTGTAAGATCCGCTCACTCTTATTCCAGAGTGTCAGACATGGAAAAAGTGAATTCAGTTACAAGAGAGGAGATTTTAAATGAATGAGAGGAAAAAATATGATAAAAGGATGAGCTGTTTTAGAGCTGAGCCAGTAAAGCAGAGAAGTTCAGTCTCCTCTTCATGGATCGTCTGAGAGCAAAGACTGAGCAGCCATCAGTCAGAAAAGCTTGAACTGGGATTCCTGCAGAGAGGAGGGGGTTGGGCTAGATGGTCTCAGGGTCTCCTCCTAATTTATAAAGGTTGTCATGCCACAACATATACCATATTTTTCGGAGTATACGATGCACCAGAGTATAAGACGCACCAAGGATTTGAAGAGGTAATTTTTTTTAAAAAAGTAGGTAGGTAGATAGAGGGAGAGAAAGAGAGAGAAATACAGTAGGTAGGTAGGGAGAGAGAGAGAGTAGTTAGGTAGGGAGTAAGGGAGGTAGATAAAGGGATAGAGAGAAATAGAGAGAGATATAGAGATAGAGAAATACAGTAGGTAGGTAGGGATAGAGAGAGGGTAGGTAGGTAGGTAGAGGGATATAGAGAGAGAAATAAAAAGAGATAGAGAGAGAAATACAGTAGGGAGGGAGAAAGAGAGAATAGGTAGATAGGTAGATGTTTCCAGGTGTATTTATCCATGTGCTGGAGAAGGAAATCGCTGACAATCTGCAGCACCTAAGACTTTGGTTCTGCTGGCAAAGCACTTGATCAATGGAATTCTCATCAACCAGTTAAGGAGCTTTCCAAGAGGGGGGAAAAAGTTTTTACACTCTGCAAAGCTCCCCCAAACAGCCTGTTTTTGTGACAATGCCCCCCCCTTTTTAAAAAAGTCATGAATAGCCTTGGGGGGCTTGCAGAATGCTCCTGGGGGGGGGCAAATTGATCAAAAAATGCCAGGTTTTTCTCAAAAACAAGCCTGTTTTTTGTCAAACAAAATTGCATGCATAGCCGTATGGAGGCTTATAGAGTGCTGCTGGGGGTTGGGGGGGACATAAATGGTCCATTTTTTGCTCATTACTGCCCTCCCCAGTCCCCGGGAGCTCTCTGAAAGCCTCCATAAGGGTATGCATGGCCATTTTGGTGAAGGGGCGGGGCTTCGTGAGGCAAAAAATGCTGTATTCGTTGTATAAGATGCACCCAGATTTTCAGCTTCTTTTTTGAAGGAAAAAGGTGCGTCTTATATTGTGAAAAATACGGTAACTGTTGTGCTGTTGTTGCTCTAGCCCCACCTAGTGGCCGGGGGCAGATATGCCTCACTATAAGGTCTGAAGCCAGACTCCATCTTCTGTCGGCCTTTGGAGAAGACGGAAGCAGCCGTTGTGACCGAGACCCCTGGTCATTCGGAGACGCCTCCGTCCCTCACACGTAGGATCTCTGGAGAGGTTCCAGCAGCTTCTTTGCTGGCTGTCAGTTAATGCTGCCTATCTCGTCTTTCTATTTGATTTGCACTCTTTGCATCTCCTCAGTTTCACCTGCCCTCTTCTCCCAATAAAGCATCCAGATCCACGCCAGGCTCCCTTTCATTGGAGGAGAATAGGGGGGCTTAGCTGCCTGTCCACCTGCAATGGGGACGGAAGAAAGGTGGAATTCCACCAGGAATTTATTTAAAAAAGAATACAGCATTTTCCAATTAGCAGTGCTTAATATAAAAATGCCATGGTATCAACTCTTTGGAACCATTAATTCCCTGAGTAATTAAATTGGCCAGATCTGTTGAGATGGTTCCCCTCCTTCTCCTCTGGATTCCTCCTCCAAAGGATCTAAGATTAATGGATCCATATCGGGACCCCCATACCTGCCATGGCTGCAGCCTTGGAGACCCCAAGATCTTTTCACCCTCTTTCCTTCTCCTCCTCGCTCTGGAGGAATAGGCAGCATTCATGGCCTGGGCCAGAGTGTTCATGAGACTGTAAAGGTGGTAATCATTTGGGAACACTATTCTGTCCCTTTTCCTCTGGGTCTCCAGTGGGGCTTTCTGGGTGCATCTTCTGCGGCCTTTGACAGAAAAGACATTCTTTAAAAGAGAACAATGAAAATAATGATCCTTAATCTTTACTTCCACAAAGAAAAGGGGTTCAAAGGCAGAATCTTTTGGCCTTTCTTTTCCCAGATAGCCAAAAATCCAAATACTATGGATGTATTTGAGAAGTCTGCGCTTCTTTATTTTATACGCTACAAAAGTTGTGAGGATCCAGACTTTCCCCTCAATGGGTCCTGGCAGACGCATAAGTGTTAAATGGAAAGGAAGAATTCTGTCCCAAAAGGTTTCATATTCCATGAAGTGAACAAAGACGTTGACTTGTCTCCACTTAGAGAGGGAATCCCTGAGGTATGCAGTATATCCAGTCTTTGAGAACAGTTGTGATATAACCACACAAATTCCATTCCTGACAAGCACAGGAGGGAAAATCCTCATGAAATTCTCTCCCTTTTCTGTGTCTGAAGCAAAGAGGCCAATCAGGGTCCATCTGAAGTGGAGGAGCAGCTGGACAATAGCTGGGTACTGGAACCCTTCTTTGGGATTCATCTGGTGGAAAAAGGGGAATCGACTTTTGTCACTCAGAGCCTCTGAAGCTGTTAAATAATTGATCTGGAAAAGGAATTGAAAGGATTAGAAACGTGATGGGGAAACTGTGGCATGCAGAGCTTCCTCTCCCGGCACGCCAGCCACCCCAGCCCAGCTCCACTAGCATCCACATGCAGGCGCACCTCCTGCCGGCCAGCTGGTTTTCAGGCCTTTGTGGAGGGCCAGGGCGGGGGACGCATGAGAATGCAGAGGAGGGGGAGAGACTCACATTGTGCAGGAAGCTCCGGCAGGCTGGAAGTGAGTGTGAATGGCTCCCACCCAGTGCTTCCTGGCTCAGTTGGAGGCTTCCTTCAGCCTTCAAACAGTTGCAGGGTTTTTTTTTTGGGGGGGGGGGGGGGTTGCTTCCATGTTGGTGCAGGAGGCTTTCCAGGGCCAAAATGGGGCATGGAAAGCGGAGGGTCCCCCCCCCCCCCCCGTTATTCCCGAATTGTGAGCTCTTAAGAAAGAATCCCCTCCTTGTGGGTTGCTAACAGTGGTGGGTTTCAAAATTGCCAAGGGTCAGGGCGAGAGATGCATGAGTATGCAGTGTGTGTGTGTGTGTGTGTGTGTGTGTGTGTGTGTGTGTGTGTGTGTGTTTGTGTGTGTGTGTGTGTGTGCTCACATTGTGCAGGAAACTCCGCTGGGCTGGAAGTGAATGGTCTGGGCCTCCAGTGCTTTCTTGCTTAGTTGGAGGCTTCCTTCAGTCTTCAAACAGTTGCAGGGGTTTTATTTTTTATTTTTCGCTTCCAGGTTGGTGCAGGAGGCTTTCCAGGGCCAAAATGGGGTGCAGAAAGCACAGGTTTTTTTTTTTCCATTTTGGCCCTGGAAAGCCTCCTGCACCAACATGGAAGCAAAAAACCCCAAACAAGCCCTGCAACTGTTTGAAGGCTGAAGGAAGCCTCCAACTGACCCAGGAAGCACTGGAGATCCAGGCCATTCACACTCACTTCCAGCCCACCAGAGTCTGATTCAGATTCTTAGCTTGGGCGAAGTGGAACTCAAAGCCATGTTGACTGTCCCACGTGGCCTTGCCCGTTGCTCTTCCGGGTTTCTTGTGTGCATGTGAGCACGACGATCAGCTGGCCTTTACATGCGCAGCAGTGCCAGGAACTGGAAGAGGAGCTGCCTGGTGCACATGTATGGACCAACATGCACACTGGTCAACTCCTCTTCCAGATTGCATCCCTGACAAGAGCACTTGGTGCCAAAAGTGTTCGCCATCCATGCTCTATTCCAAGGGTGGTTTTATCAAGGCATTATAAAATGGTACCAATGCTTCTCGTGATTTGGATTCTATCCTTCTAGAATCCAAAGCCTAGGATTGCAGTGGCTTTTTTTGGCTGCTGCCACACATTGTTGGCTCACATTTGAGAGATTGTCCACTAAGATTCCAAGATCCCTTTCACAGTTACTGCTATTGAGCCAGGTTTCACCTAATCTGTACCTGTACATTTGGTTTTTCTAGCCTCAGTGTAAGACTCAGGGGTTGCCACAAAGAAGAGGGGGTCAAACTATTTTCCAAGGCACCTGAGGGTAGAACAAGAAGCAATGAGTGGAAACTAATCAAGGAGAGAAGCAACTTAGAACTGAGGAGACATTTCCTGACAGTTAGAACAATTAATCAGTGGAACAGCTTGCCTCCAGAAGTTGTGAATGCCCCAACTCTGGCAGTCTTTTCGAAGATGTTGGATAGCCATTTGTCTGAAACAGTATAGGGTTTCCTGCCTAGGCAGGAGGTTGGATTAGAAGACCTTCAAGGTCCCTTCCAACTCTGCTATTGTATTACTTTACTTTTCTCTTTACTGAATTTCCTTTTGTTAGATAGGCCCGGGGTTCAAGTCCATCTAGATCCACCTGGATCTTGAGCCTATCTTCTGGGCTGTTGGCTATTCCTGCCAGTTTAGTGTCATCTGTAAATTTGATGAGTTCCCCATCTATCCCTCATCCAAACATTGATGAAGATGTTGAAGAGTACTGGGCCTAAAATGGAACCTTGGGGTCCCCCACTGCTTCTTTCCCTCATGTAGATGTAGTTCCATTGAGGACCACAGGCTGAGTCCATCTGGGGGTGATGCTGTCTATCCCACATATTTTTAGCTTACCAAGAAGTAGATGGTGGTTTACTTTGTCAAAGCCTTTCTAAAATCCAAGTACTGGAAACTATGTGCACTGCATTTCACTGGTCCACTAATTTAGTAATTTTTGTCAAAGAATGAAATAATATTTATTTATGATCTGTGTTTTTGGATCCTTCATTAGTTGAAGTAAATTGTCAATATGAAGAGAGAATAACAAGGGTTCAAATTTGCATCCTTCCCTTCCTCCTTGGTAAATATCAATCCTTCTTCTCATTGCTCCATTGAGCCCCAACCTCCCTCTCAAACAAGGACCTGGAGAAAGAGCCTGGATCAGGGCCAACAGGTGGAGCTCCATTTTGAGGGCCATCAATTTCCTATTTAATATTTCTCTGTTAATTATGACAAATGCACTAACATCTAGAAAGCCAGCAAAACCGTGTTTTACTTTGCTGATATAGATTAGATATTTCAAAACAAATTTGTTACCAATATTAGATTATTGACATGCAATATTTCTTATAAAATCTATAAAGCTATTCACTACCTAAAACCTTCTGATTCTTCTGCAAGGAATGCATTTTTTCTCAAGTTTAACTAAGAGGATCCAGGCATATATTTCAGCCACAATATCTGCTAGTCTATTTGGCCTATAATTACTAGAGTCCTTTTTATTCCACTTTTTCGATAGATAAAATGCTACTATTTCTATCAATCCGACTGGATATTATTTATATGTGGAAATGAAGATGCCAATAGAGGCCTCAACAGTGAGGGATATTTTTTGATCAGTTAAATAGTTGGTAGAATGTCTTCTCCGAGGAATGTATTGCTTGCATTTCAGGCCTTTTATGATTAATCTCAACACGAACATAAAGGGGTAAAATATTGTCATTTTTGCTAATATGTAGAAAAGTAGCTCTTGAATTCCATGGAAAAGACATGATTGCATCTATTGCTCACCCACCACCACCCACCCCTCACTTACCAGATGGAGAAAAACACACACAAACCTGTGGGACTTTGTAGGTGCCTCCTAATGTTGACATCTGGATGGAGATGTCCCTTCTAGCTCCATCAAGAACAGCCAGAAGGTTCTCCTTCCTTCCACAGCCGTAGTTGGGGACATTGTCTTCTCCAGTGGAGAGAATGTCCAGCAAGGCATCTGAAGTGCGGAAAGTGCTCCAATAGTTGGCATGGATGTTGTAGCCAAGTGTGAGATTGTGCAGGAGCTGGGGATCCTTTTTGATTGTTTGAATGTTGACAATGAATATTAAGACATGTAGAAAACCAAAAATATCCCTATTTTAAACAAAAATGTTATTATAATGGGCAGCAACAAATACTTTTTAAAAATGTATAAGCCTCCAAAAGCCTACTGATCCTTAAGCCAACATTGATCCAAAAGCAATAATCAGTTATACAAATATGGAAATGGGCTGAGGTACAGCAACTACAACTGGTTCCACCACTACTTTAAATAAAATTCATTATTCAAGTGATAAATTAAGGATTGAACTGAGAGAGGAAAATAATCTGCAGCCCTTTCAGCTTTTTTTTCAGGCCTATTTTTCGATTTGAGTTTCTTTCACAAAATCAGACAAAAGAGAGAAGCCATGGAAATCAAAATCATTCAGGAAATTTGACATAATCTCCAATATAGGAATAAATGAAAAATAAAAACAGAAAAGAAGGAGAGTGTTAGAATGGAGGGAATGCAACTCTATCACCCTGAATGACTTACGGATCATGAAAAACAAACTGAAGAGAAGGAGCCACATTGAAAAGCAAGTTTGTATGCAATTTTTCGAATCCACTGATGACTATACCGATGAGATGGTCTCCTGGCTTGTAAAAGCTCTGTGGTCGTTTTCCATCCTGGTGCTCCAAACTCTGCGGGCATTTCATTCTCAGCTTCCCAGAGAGTGGATGGGACAAAAGCAGCATCAGAAGCAGAAGCAGGAGGTCCATCATTCATGGGGTGAATCAATGAATCCCTTTTCTGTTTCTCAAGAAGAATTAGAAGAATTCAAAGGAGTCTCACAAGGTGGAATATGATCCAGTGTCTTTCCTGATTGAAACACAGAGAAACACTCAGCTTCATCTGGAAAGGAGAGAGACGGACATTCAAGAGCACAGACCCTGCCTGTCCCTAAACTCCATATTTCTCTGCCCAAAGTCTCCCCTGGAGGATTCGGCCAAAGAGCAGAGCTGAAACTTTTATCATAATTCTCCCTCTCAGGAGGGATCCCTGGATAATTCAACCAGTTCTTGGACTCAAAAATTGTTGGGAAATTCTGTAGAGGGAAATCAAAAGGGATATAATCCCCATGTGATTCATAATAACAGGGGCAGAGATTGAATTAAAGCCATCATCTAGAATTGAGAGATTTGGGGTCTCCATGCATGAAACTGAGCCCAGAGGGAATACACAGCACCTGTGGCTGAAGAAACAAATAAATCTGAGATTTGTTGGCATAGTGATAAAAGGCAAAACTACAGGGACCAGTTAATGGCAGAGCATATCACAGAACTGAAATAGTTGGCAGCTGAGTTGGAACCAAAATGTACTTTATTTTGAAAGCTAATGCTCAAGGGCACCACACAAAAATGGCTGATGCTATAGTATGGCCTGTCTCCAAGAACAAAATCAACTTTATTGAAAAACTAGTTACCAGAATTTTGCAGAGTTAAAAAAAATGAGAGAGGAAAGGGAGGGGGGAGGGAGGGGGGGGAGAGAGAGAGGTTAGAAAAAAAAATCAGGGCTGCCTCTCACCCCATGGAATGAAGACAGGAAGGAAGGAAGGAGAGGGGGAGGGGGGAGAAAAGTTAAAAGAAATGAGTGAAAAGGATGTCAAAAATCAAGGCATGAAGTAAGCATGCCTTAGGAGATAAATGCCTCTTTGCTGATGTTATGATATTACTTTTATAGTTTCAACTTGGGTTGTTGAGAAGAGTTGGTTTTACTCTGCTAATAATTGTTTTAAAAATAATAAATGAAAGTCAACAGTTAGGGTGTTTTGGAAAATAACATCATAGCCATAGAAGGCTATTTGATGGTGAGTCAATAGAGTGAATTAACATCTTTCCTTATTTAGGGTAGTTTTCTCCAGAACTGAAAGTTCACTCACTCTTGTTCAATGAAGCGCCCATAGAGCAGGGGACTCAGTGAATTTGCTGCTTAAATTTTAAAAACCATCTAGCTTCCTTAGCCCAATATATTAAAGTCTGTATTTCCAAGCTCCTCTATCAAACTATAGTTAAAATAGTTCCTGCTTAGTACAATTCCAGTCCCAGCATCTGAAGAGTATCTTAGAGACGGATAAAAGAACTTTAGCGTCTGCCCTCAGAACCAATTTAGGAAGTTGTTCATTTTTCTCTCTCACTAAAATTAGGGAATATTATTATTGATCTAAAATGAAATTAGTGGAAAATGAGAGAACCCCAAAATCTGTTCTGTCATAACCAACAAAATTTCAATTACAGCCCACTTTCCTTGAACATCTGACAAATCCTATTAGGAGCTGTGGTTTCCCTGTCTCTTGCGTCCTCGGAGAACAAGTTCAAGAGAAGGCTGCACAAGGAATCTGGGATATCCGAGCAGAGAAAGATACACCCAACCTCAGTAAGGTTGGCACACTGAAGTGGATGAGCTGCTACAAACAGACCTCCCAAATTGCCAAGTATTGAGACACAGAAATGCCGTAATATCTCAGGGTCGTATTTATTTGAGCAAGATTTGAAAAGCTAGTCATAATGGTTAATTAAAGAAATATAATCAACTGCTTATAATGAAAAGGATTTTATCTGTGGAGCCCCAGTTAAGAAGATGTCATGCATCTTAATACATCTGTTATTGGAATGTCTACTGTCTAAGAAAGAGAAAGATCTGGGACTGCATTGTTAGACAAATGACCCATTGCTTAAATCAAAACAATTGATTTCCTGGGTGGTCAGAATTCCAAACAACCCCCTTATTGGAGCAAAAAAACTCTTCCATTGAGAACTGGATATGTGGGTATGACTGTGGCAAATTTTAAGGGTAATGCATAAATATGTTTTCCACTCTTTATTCATATTCTTTCTCACTTATATTTTTATTACTTTCCATTTTTTATATATGGACTTCTTGATGCTCTGTGTTCTACATTATTCATCTTGACATGGCTTAATGGCTAATTGACAATAAATTCTTCTAATAGGTTCCTGAGAACCAGGTTGGATTTATTAAAATCTAACGTTTTGGACTTGATCTAACCCCCAATATAACACGGCATTCTTCATTGCTTTTTTAGATCAGTGATAGAATTGCTTCAGAGACCCTGAGAGATAAAAATCAGTTCCCCTTTTTCCACCAGATGTTCCCCAAAGAAGGGATCCAGTACCCAGCCATTGTCCAGCTGCTCCTCCATTTCAGATGGACCCTGATTGGCCTCTTTGCTTCAGACACTGAGAAGGGAGAGAATTTCATGAGGATTTTCCCTCCTGTGCTTGTCAGGAATGGAATTTGTGTTGTTGTATCACAATGATTCTCCACAGATGGAAATACAGCTCCCCTCTCTAAGTGAAGACAAGTCCATGTCTTTGTTCACTTCCTGGAACATGTTCCTCTTGCAAACAGAGTTCTTCCTTTCCATTCAGCACTTGCACACTTGCCAGGACCCACTGAAGGGAAAGTTTGGATCTTGTCAATCTTGGGTGAAGCGACAATGAGAAGGCACAGGTTTTCAAATATGTCCACAGTATTTGGAACTTTGCTTTTCAGGAAAAAAGTCCTAAGGATGATCCCTTTGAACACAGTTTCTTTGCAGGACCTCAATATCAAGATGAGTATTTTCACTGTTCTGTTTCAAAGTCCATCTTCTCGGTCAAAGACAGGGGAAGATGCCCCCAGAAAGCCCCACTGGAGACCCAGTTGAAATGAAACAGGATCCAGGTCCTAAATAACCCCAATGTGTACAGTATCACCAAGACTCTGGCCCAGGCCTTGAACGCTGCCTATTCCTCCATTCTGAGGAGGAGAAACAAAGGGGTCGAAGAGAGTTTGGGGCCTCCAAGGCTGCAGCCATGGCAGGTAAGGGGTCCCGACAAGGATCCATCAGATTTCCTGACTTTTTAGGAAGCATCCAAAGGAGACGGAGGGGAACCATCAGAGCTCTTTGGGGTACAAAAGGCCAAGAGTTTGGGGCAATTTAATTATTCATGGAAAGGGGTGTTAAACACTGCTAATTTTAAAACCATGCATACATTTTTCAATAAAATACTGTAGGCAGGGGTTTGAAATTAGCACCATAGAATTTTATATTTATAACATTGAAGGAAACCCTGAGACCATCTAACTCAACCCCTCCTCTCTGCAGAAATTAAAGCTTTTCTGTCTGATGACTGCTTGGTCTTTGCATGAAGATTGTAGGAGATGAGCAGATGGGGGTTCAATGCATCATCTTGTTAGAAACATTATATTCCAACAACTCCATTCCCCCCTTCCCCCCCCCCCCCATGGATTTTGTTGACTTTGAGATCAACTGCTGTTCTTGGCTACTTGCGCCTGAGAAAGACAAACAGCGAAGGGGAGACTGAACTCCTCTGCTTCACTGAGTTTCCTCTCTTGTAACTGAGTTCATTTTTCCATGCCTGACACTCTGGGATAACAGTAAACAGATCTTAAGCTTCTGTGTGACATCTTTCCGTCATTGGAAGAGGGCTGCATCCTCCATTCGCCAATTGAGAGATTGTCCTAGAATATCTAGTTAATCGAAGAGAAGGATTAGGAGGGACATAACAGATGTACCTGAGAGGCTGCCCTAAAGAAGAGGGGTTTCATTTATTCTATAAGGCCCCTGAGGGCAGGGCAAGAAGCAATGGGTGGGAGCCTGTTAAAGAGAGATCCAACCGAGAAGGAAGGAGACATCCCCTGATAGTGAGAACTATTTAATGGGTGGAACAATTTGCCTCTTGGGCTTGTGGATTCTCCATCACTGGCAGATTTCAAAAATAGACTGCATAACCATTTGAGTGGGATGGTATTGAGTAAGGGGTTGGCCTAGAAGACCAAGATCCCTTCCAGCCCTCTGACTCTATGACTGCATGGAAGGATGGTCCCAGGCTCCCTCTGATTTTCAGCTGCCTTATTTCAATAGGGCCCTTTGGCAGCCAAGATGGCAGCAGCTTCCTTTCCCCTTTCTTGCCCTTCCTGAGCCAGATATTCTGCCACGTCTTCCCCAAGGGTGGTGCCTACAAGGGGACCTTAAGTTGGGGTTTCCCCAGACAAGAATATTTGCTCTGCTGTGGCTTCCAATCAATGACTATGTTGAGATCATTTTACCAAATGTTCCTATCCAGTTTGGTATCCATCATCCCTTTTCTCTTGCATCACATTTTACTTCTAAGCGAAGATGTTTTCACTTGTCTCTCTCTTAAATTCCTTTTGGGAGGTTTTCAGACAATTTTGGTGAACCATCCAGATGTTTTTTTTTTTGAATTTTATGCCTGGGTCTAAATTATAAATAAAGAAATGATTTAAGAAAAGGTGCAAATGAAATCTTAATAAAATGTTCTTATACAAAATAGCATAATTTGTTAAGTCCTAATTGCTAAAATTTACATATTTTTGATATGACATCAAAATATATTTAAAAGTTGATATAAATGTTGCATCAGAAAATCATATTTTATCAACTACCTGCCTGCATTAATGACAATATAGAAAAATAGATGATCAAGGACTAATTGTTTTTCATAAATTCCCAGTTTTATGAGAGACATTGAAATTAATTATCTCAATTAATTAGTTATCAGAAAGTAGGTTGTTACTACTTTGCTGAAATCTTTACATCACCAGCATTTCCACAATCTATTAAGGAAGTGTAATGACATGTGCAAATATAATATAATACCAACATCTTCACCAGGCTAGGAGATCCTGACTTCAAGTCCTGCCTTAGCCGTGAAAGCCAGCTGGGTGACTTTCGACTAGTCACACTGTCTCAACCACAACCCTCCTCACAATGTTGTTGTGTGAAAAATAAGAAGAGGAGGGTGTGTTTGATATGTTTGCTGAATTGAGTTATTGCTTTGGAGACTCCGTCCAGCCACCTCCTTCTCTGTTGGAAAGAGTTTTTTTAGATCTTGTGTAATTATCCAGGCTTGAAAACGGGTTAGTGGGAGATTTAATCTTTCAGACTTGCGAGATTGTCTTGATGTGGCCTTCCAATAAAGTCGAGTCACCTCATGTGGTTGTGTTTCCTACCTGTTGTACCTGGGAGAAGATTAGCCTGGCAACTTTCTTCTTGATAAATCCACGTTTTCTGGTAATCCGCCTGTTTTTCCCAAGGAGTTTACAAATAATCTCTTTGTTTGTTTCTTCTTTGTTCAATTTATTTGTAGTCTGTTCTTAAATATTATCTTTCATTCATAGAGAAATTTGGTCAATGATATTTCATCAATACAAATGTAGTTTTTCAATATATGATTGACAAATTTTCATGAACTTTTGTCAGTTTTGAAGACAGGGATAACACTTATTTCCCAACTCACAAAATTTGCAAAGTAGAAAACTCTAGGAGAAAGATTCACATGTGAAAAGACCATGAGTGGTAAGAAACCAGGTTTCCTGCTTTTAACCTTCATGGGTGTTTCTATTCCAGTTCCATCTGTTTCTGGAGATGAGTGAATTTTGCAATCTTTCCAAGAAGAAACTGTATTTGGATCAAAATGGAGATGTAGCTGCAGATTTGAATATCATAAGCTGGGTTACTTTCCATAAGAAGGATGCCATTAAAGAGCAGCTGGGGAGTTTTCAAAGAGAGAGACTTATTATCAGCCAAGATGCTCTTTTACGGCTCAAGTTGCTCAACAAGGTGGGTGAAATATTGGTATCCTTTCTTTATTTTTTGAAAGCTGTTGAACCCGTTTCAAGTTGGCTAAGTCTGATCATTAAGGGGAAGACCTTCAAAGAGAATTGAATATTGGGAACAGAACACATAGAGTCTTCTTAGACCGCTTGGAAGGCTTCCATACTATTGACCAAAGTATCCTTTACATGCTGTAGCTTGAAACATTTTTAATGCTGATTTAGCCATGCCCAACTTGGGATCCTGCTGAGAGTTTAGGATTTCAATCAATCAGAATAGAGCTGGGAGGGACATTCGAGATATTCTAGTCCAACCCACTGTTCAAGCAGAAGATCGCATACCATTTCAGACAACTGACCTCCGTTGATGAAGCACCCACAACCTCAGGAGTCAAGTTGTTCCACTGGTTAATTGTTCTCACGGTTAGGAAGTTTCTCCTTAATCCCAGGTTGCTTCCTGGTTGATCTGGAGGCTAAATCACTAAATGGCTAAGGAAACTAGGTATGTTTACCCTCTAGGAAAAGAAGGCTGAGGAGAGAGGCATCTTCCGACATAGAAGAGGGCATCTATTTATTCTCCATAATGCCTGAGCCTGACGGCAGGACAAGGAGTTCATCAGAGGAAGACTCAACCTGCAGGCCATTTTACAAATCAACAAAGAACATTGCTTTTAAAGTTGACAGCCTTAATTTCTAAGGAACTTTTTCCTTTGTATTTAAGTGGGAGATGCTTTTGCTTCACCTTTCCCCACTTTTCCAGATCCTCCTGGTCAGACGTTTTTTCTCTTCATCAGCTTTATTCTATTTTAACAGATTTAAAATAATAATAACTTAATAAATCTGTAACAATAAATTGATTCTAAAATTTACTATGAGTACACCATCATAATAAATGAATAGTAAAAAAAAATAAATATCAATACAGCCATGAGGAAGAACCTTCTTTCTTTCTACTTAAATCTTTCCTCAATTCCATCCTGCCAGATATTCCGGAAGCCAAAGGGAGGAACTAAATGAAGAATCTGCCATTGTTATATATATCCTATGTCTGCTTAAAATGAATCAGATATTTCATATTCACCTAAGTGAAGTTCAGAAAATACTTAGCTAATGTTTCTGAATGCCAACCAAGGAATAATGGATGGAAACGGACCAAGGAGAGATTCAACCTAGAAATAAGGAGGAGCTTTCTGACAGTGAGAACAATCACTAATGGAACAGAAGTTGTGGGAGCTTCATCCCTGGAAGCTTTCAAGAAGAGACCGAACTGTCATCTGTCAGAAATGGTGTAGGGTTTCCTGCTTGAGTGGGGGCATTGGACTAAAGGACCTACAAGGTCCATTCCAACTCTGTTAATCTGTTATCTGTTATCCTTGTTTTTCTCTTCAGTCCCTGCCTGAGTCCAAATGTGTGGAAAGTTGTCATCCTGGATTTGTCAAGAGGGCTCGAGAAGGAGAGCCAGTTAGCTGCTATGACTGCGTTCCTTGTCCGGAGGGGACCTTCTCCACTCAGGAAGGTGGGTGACACCGGAGGAAAGAAAGGCCTAGTCGAAATGAACTTAGCCAGAAATTTTGATGAAAGTGCAGATTAAAAAAAAAAATGAAGCTCAACTATTTTCTTGTTTATTCAAAATGCACCATTTTTTACGACATAACCCAAATTCCTTAGGTATATAAGTTTTATAGAACAATATACTTAATATTTTATGTGGAATTGTTAAGCAATGCATCTTGGAAAATGTTCCCTTTATCAGCTTTTGTCCCAAGAAGGTATTTCTTGAAGTGCAAAGGAAAGGATGCTAAAGAAATATTGTTCTACTTTTCTCAGATACTGACAAATGCACCAAATGTCCAGATGTCAAATACCCAAATGAGTCCAGAATACCCAAATGAGTCCAGAATACAATATATCCCCAAAGTTATAACCTTCTTATCTTATGAAGAACTTCTGAACATCATCCTGGTCTCCTTTGCCCTACTATTGTTCCTAACCACAGGCCTTGTTTTAATCATCTTCATTAAATACCGAGAAACTCTCCTTGTCAAAGCCAACAACCAGGATCTCTCCTACATCCTCCTGGTCTTCCTCCTGCTTTGCTTATTGTCTCCTCTTCTCTTCATTGCAGTGACGTGTGGTGAGGTTTGTGGCTGGTGAGGCACTGACACAATGATGGGTTTCAAATTTTTTTAGACTTGTGGACTTCAACTCCCAGAATTTCACAGCCAGGCATGCTCAGTTCCGATTTAAAGCAATTTAGAGCGTTTGTGTGCTGCAGTCCCAATACTGTGGCCCAAAAGACCATAGAAAGACGATTCTGGATTGTATCAACAGATTTCATACTTGCTTCCTTGTACTTGTTGACAAGTGAATGAATGAATGAATGAACGAATGAGTAAATAAATAAATAAATAAATAAATAAATAAATAAATAAATAAATAAATAATAAATAAATAAATAAATAAATAAATAAATAAATAAATAAATAAATAAATAAATAAATAAATAAATAAATAAATAAATAAATAAATAAATAAATAAATAAATAAATAAATAAATAAATAAATAAATAAATAAATAAATAAATAAATAAATAAATAAATACATAATCTAACCAAATGAAATTAAATGGTGGAAAAAAAATAAAGTTCTCCATTTAGGCAAGAAAAACAAAAGGCACAGGTACAGTGTAGGTGATACCTGGCTCAATAGTAGTAACTGTGTAAGGGATCTTGGAGTCCTAGTGGACAACCATTTAAATAGGAGCCAGCCGTGTGCAGCAGCTGCCAAAAAGCCAACCCAGTTCTAGGCTGCATCAACAGAGGGAAAGAATCAAGATTACGTGAAGTCTTCATACCACTTTATAAGGCCTTGGTAAGACCACACTTGGAACACGGCATCCAGTTTTGGCCGCCACAATGTCAAAAAAATGTGGAGACTCTAGAAAGAGTGCAGAGAAGAGCAACCAAGAGGATGAGGGGACTGGAGGCTAAAACATAGGAAGAACGGTTGCAGGAACTGGGTAAGTCTAGTTGAATGAAAAGAAGGACAAGGGGAGACATGATAGCAGTATCTCAGGGGTTGCCCCAAAGAAGAGGGAGTCAAGCTATTCTCCAAAGCAACTCAGGGTAGAGCAAGAAGCAATGGGTGGAAACTAATCAAGGAGAGAAGCAACTTAGAACTGAGGAGAAATTTCCTAACGGTTATAATGTAGACTTACATGATGTCCTTCCCCTTCACGCTCCTCAGCGGCTCCCCCCCTGCTGTTCCGGAAGTCTGGAAAAGTTTTTTTTAAAAGCAGGTGTGAATATATTTAGATCTCCTCTCACTCACCCTCCACTATCCCCACCCTCACACTGGGCTTCTGCATGTCTTAGTATGACATACTCAGTAATGGTCACTCAAAACCTTCCCCAGAAGATTTAGATTGCTTACCTGGGGGGGGCAGGGGGTGTTGGACCGCTGAGGAGGGCATCCTGGCTCTATGGGGGGCAAGTGGCCCCCACATGATGTCTTTGGCTGGAAAACAAAGGAAGATGATGAGGACATTTGGGCTGAGCACAGGGAAATCCCTCCTGCCCAGTTTACCCCAAAGAGCCATGTTTATCTTCATGGCTCATCTCCTATCTAGTCTTGTAGCTACAGGTTACCTACCTCAGGGGGTCCCCATGGCCCAAGGGAAGGCTGCGACTCCGGAACCACTGGGGAAAAAAAAACCAGACTTCTTTAGAAACGCAAACTTATGGACCACCATCTTTCCTGTCAAATATTAAGTGCCAGCTGATACTTCTGGCACCCAAACTCTTCACCATTGCTGCTAATACTAAGGAGATAATAATTGGATTGGATTTAATTGGATTTAACATCCACTGAAATTTTATCTCAGGCTAGGGAGAAATTCATATCAAATTCTGGAAGAGAAAATCAGGGCTGCTGTCTAAAGCTTTCTCCCCTGCTCAGCCTTTCTCTGAAGTTCTTCAGCATGGCTCTTTCTCTTCTGTTAAGATGACCTTCTTCATTCTGAGATTGTCGATTTTTCCCTGTAGTTCAGTTTGTCCTGTGACCATCGATGTAAATATCACTGTATTTCTAGGCTGTTTCAAGAAATAATTTTCATCCCACCTCCCTTAGTCAGGGCTTCTGCCTAAGTCTTTCTCACCTCCTCAGCCTGTCCCTGAAGTTCTTCAGGATGGTGGCTTTCTCCTCACTCAACTTCAGGTTTTCCTTTTGCAGTTCCTTAATCTCGGCCTTGAGTGTGACACATTCCTCCAGCATGCTTCATGGGAGGAGGAGGCTCCCTCTACTTGAAGCTACCGGCAAACATTTTAATCGGTGTTCAGATTCCTCAGGAGCTTGTCCGTTCTTTAAGTCCTCCTCCTGGTCCTCTCCTCTCCTGGGTGTTGTCCCTTCACAGTGGCGGTCAGGTGAGGGACTCTCTTGCTCTGGAAGAATCAGAAGGGGAGATTTAGTACCAAGTGTTCAAATGTGGCCTCCCCAGTCTAATTTTCAGTTATTCCCCCATTCTTCATCCTGCCTAAGTGCTTCTCACCTCCTCAGCCTCTCCCTGAAGGTCTTGGTTAAGAAGGCATTCTCCCCGCTCAACCTCCGGTTTTCCTGCCGAAGTTTTTCAATTCGGCCTTGAGGGCCACGCGTTCCTCCACCATGGTCTCAAAGAGCTTGGAATTCCTGCAAATCATGAAGAAAAGAGAAAAAATTAGTCATCTTGTGATAGATAGATATGTAGATGGATGGATGGATGGATGGATGGACGGATGGATGGATGGATGGATGGATTCTTCTACATCTTTCTCACCTGTCCAGTTGTTCCTGCAGTTTTTTGTTTTGGATGAGGAGCTCCTGTTTCTGCCCAGCTTGCTCCAGAACTCTGCAGAGGAGGCTCTGGTATTCCTCCTTCTCCACCTGGAGCTGGATCTCCAACTCCATGATTCTGTAAAAGAGGAAGACAAGAGCGAAATTAGCCCCCTCCGGTTTTCCCTCGAACCATCCAACCTATTTAAAATCAAAACTACCTAAAAATACCCGGCACTTCCTTTCCCTTCCTTGCTAAGTGGTTTAGTTTTACCCTTTTGCCCAAGTCAGGGTTGCTTCCAGAGAATGTCTCACCTCCTGTCCCTCTTCTCCAGCTCTCTGCAGAGTTCTGCATTGGTACTTGCAAGCTGGGAGTTTTCTTTTAGGAGCTCCTCATTCCTCTGCGTTGTGTTGCTGTAAATACGAGGACCAGAGAGAAATTGGCTCCTTGATTTTTTTTACCTAAATTTTGGATTGGTGGCTTCAATTTACTTCGCACTTTTGGCAAAGTAGTTATGTAACTTTAAAGTCAGCTCCGACCTTGATTTCCCTTTTCTGAACTTGTCTGTCTGCAAAGACTCATCTGAAAAATTCTTCTGTAAAATATCAAAACCCGAGTATAATTAGCATCCTTGGGTTTGTTGAACCGTTGTGGCTCCATGGAAAAGGGATTCAAATTAGAAAGCCTAGGGCTTCTCCTCTGGTTTTCAGCATTGGGGTTTGTAGACATGCAGTGTGGTAGACATGCACAGGGAGACTGCCTTTAGATTGGCAAGCCTCTTTCCGGCCTCCCCCAAATGCTTGTTGGAAAGAAGAAGTAAGAATGGGTGGGAGGGGCCGGATCCCTGCTGCTCCTCACGCAGGGCCCTTCCTGGAGACTCCTTGCAAGAAGCATTGCTCACAGAGCATAGATCCACCCAAAGTGGAACACAGTCTCTTTCTAAGATCTAACCAGCCATGCATGAAACCCCTTTGTGTTGCTTAGATTTAGATGGCTTACCTGAGTGGGATGTTCGCAGGTGGATTGGTGAGGGAGACACCCTTTCTCTCCCTCTACTTGAAGCTCCCGGCAACTGTTTCAATGGATGTTCGGATTCTTCAGAAACTTTCCCGTTCTTTAAGTCCTCCTCCTGGTCCTCTCCTTCACTGGGAGATGTCCCTCCCCATGGCGGTCTGGTGAGGGACTCTCTTGCTCTGGAAGAATCAGAAGGGGAGATTTCATAGCAGATCTTCAAATGTGGCCTCCCCCAGTCTAATTCTCTGATTTTCCTCCCTCCTCCCTCCTGCCTAAGGGCTTCTCACCTCCTCAGCCGGTCCCTGAAGGTCTTGGTTAAGTTGGCCTTCTCCTCGCTCAAACTTCAGGTTTTCCTGCCGAAGTTTCTCCACCTCGGCTTGAAGACCAAGCATTCCTCCACCATGGTCTCGAACATGATGGAATTTCTGTAAATTATGAAGAGAAAGACAGAAATTTCAGTTCTATCTAGATGATGGATGGATGGATGGATGGATGGATGGATTTCCCTTCTAAATATTTCTCACCTGTCCAGTTGTTCCTGCAGTGATTTATTCTGAATGAGGAGCTCCCTTTCTCCCCAGATTGCTCCAGAAAATCTGCAGAGGAGGCTTCTCTGCTCTTCCTTCTCAACCTGTAGTTGGATCTCCAGTTCATTGATCCTGTAAAAGAGGAAGACAAGAGCAAAATTATCCCCCTCTGGTTTTTCCCTCAAACCGTCCAAATATTTAAAATGAAAACTACCTAAAAATATCTAGCACTTCCTTTCCCTTCCTTGCTAGGTGGTTTATTTTACCCTTTGCCCAAGTCAGGGCTGCTGCCAAATCCGACAAGTGTCTCACCTCCTCTCCTGCTTCTCCAGCTCCCTGCAGAGTTCTGTGTTGTTATTGACAAGATGAAAGCTTTGCTTCAGGAGCTCCTCATTCCAATGTTTTGTGTTGTTGTAAATACGAGGACCAGAGAGAAATTGGCCCCTTGATTTTTTTTACTTGAAACTTTTTCTTCAATTGAAAAATATTAAAAATGCCTTCATGTACTGAAAATACCTTTCTATGTGTAAATTCAGTGTTGCTGTTTCTACTACAACAATCAGATCAAATCTCTCCTTACAGGAAACATTGCTTTAACCATTTATTGGGTATTTTAGAAAGGCTCAGGAAAAGTGACAAATCGGTACATTTTCCAGGAGAGTCTTAAAGGATTTGATTAGTACTTAAATATTAAGGTTAGCGTCACTATGTTTCTAAGAGTTGGATTACTTAATGCTTTTTTACTTCCGTATTTAGCAAAGAAAATCTACACACTCCTATTAAAATGCCAAAAATGTAAAATAAATAACCAGACCAAGATAAATCACTTCTGAGTTCTTTCTTTCATATAACAGATAACAGTGATAGCTAACCTTTTTCTCCACACGTGTCAAAACCGCACCCACACCCATAATGCAATGCGCCCTGCCCCATGCACATGCGCGCACACCCCTCTGCTCCCTCCCCACACGCATGGGACTCCCCCTTGCTCCCCCCGTGTTCTCCCAGCGCATGTGCCCGATCCCCTAAACCCTGTTTTGGGCCTAGCAAGCCTTCTTGAAGCCTCGTGGGATCCAAAATGGGGCCATGGGGGCTCATGTACACCCACTCCCTTGCCCTGTTTTGGGCCTAGCAGGCCTCCTTGAAGCCTCCTAAAACCAAAAATATTCAGGGGTGGGGGTCTGGCTATTGCAATCCGACATGGGGGTTTTCTGACATTTATTCAGCTGCCCCTAAAGGTGAAAACGGGGTTAAAGCCTTTGTCTCCATATCTTAGGTAGAAAGTGAGCCCCCCCCCACTCTCCTAGAAGATGAAATATTTTAGGAAACATTAAAAAGGCAGAATATTATATTTTCCCTAAAGGAGAAAACACAACTCCCAGGGTGAAAGCTCTTAATATAAATTAATGGTTTATCCCAGTCAGAAAATTACAGGTGGGCACAAAAATCAGACAGGTGGGCACAAAAGTCACCCAGACACTGCAGAAGACCAGCATGCCTATGTTCATTCCATGGGGTGAGAGGCTTGGCTTCGTTGAAGGCCCCTCTCTCTCTCCAGATTCCTGGCCAGGAAAGCCACCGTGAAGCAGATGGCAGCCAGGGTAACCCATGTAGCTGAGGGTGACGTAGAACATGACAACAGCCATTTTCGTTGCATTGCAGGATGATCTCTCCAGGCTGGGAGTGGAGGTCAGCAGTCAGGGAAGGGGGGAATAAACTCCCAGCCAGATGGAGCAGATGATAATTTGGACAGCAGAAGAAGAAAGGATGATGGAGTTGGCCAAGCTCTTATGCCAACCATCTCACTTGGTTTATGGTTTTGTGGCCAGGAAAGCCAAGACCACCGTGATGGTTTTGGCCAAGAGAGAAAAATGGCAACTGAGAAAATGATGCTGAAAACCATTTGTTGGAGAAGACAAGTGGCTTTCCTTGGTTGACCAATGAAGAGAGAAGAAGACAAGAAGCAAAGCAGGAGGGAGACCAGGAGGATGTAGGAGAAGTCCCGATTGTTGGCCTTGACAAGGGGAGTTTCTTGATATTTATGAAGATGATTAAAACAAGCCTTGTGGTTAGGAAATTAAGACTAAAGCAAAAGAGATCAGGGTGATGGTCAGATGTTCTTCATAAGACAGAGAATGTATAACTTTTGGGGCAGTGGTGGGTTCCTGCCGGATCGCACCGGATCGCGCGCTCCCTTTCGGCGATGAACCTGGAAGTACGTTTTTGCCCCGCCCCTCGCGACGGGACACTGACGCTTGCCTGCGCTCCACCAGCTCAGCTGGGACTGGAGACGTTTCCTCAGCGGAGCGGAGCTCCTGAAAGGGACGCAAGGGACTCAGCCTGCCAGGCTGCCACCTGCTCCACTGAAGACATTGCTGAGCAGAGAAACGTCCCATCCGGTCCTAGCCGAGCTGGTGGAGCGCAGGCAAGCGTCGTCCCGTCACCAGGGGCGGGGCAAGAACGTACTTCCGGGTTCATCGCCGAAAGGGATTGCGCGATCCGGTGCGATCCGGCAGGAACCCACCACTGCTTTGGGGATACATCCGATTCGTTTGTCATTTGGATATTTATCATCTGGACACTTGGTGCATTTTTCTGTATCTGAAAAACCAAAACGGGTTAAAGGCAATTAAAGGCAATATTCCTTTAATATTCTATCCTTTTATCTTTCAAGAAAGATCTTATTGGGACAATTACTGATAACAAGATCAATAAATAATAGCAGGATTTTTCAAGATGTGTTTCTTAAGGATTTCACAAAAATGATAAAAGAATATGCAGATTATTTCCTAAATAATATGAGGCTAAATCTATGAAATTGGAGGAAGTCTTGGGATGTTAATTATTCCTTATGTAGTGTGCAGAATCTTCATAGCAACCTACATTATTAGAGATCAATATTTAATCAGATAATTTTTCTAGGTAAACACCCTGCTCAGATCTCGGAACTATTTGGAAATTCATCATCCAGAAACTTGGTGCATATTTCAGAAGATCTTTATGTTTATGGTGGTTGCTGATCTTGATAGAAATTGTTTGGCTGATTTATATATTTCCGCATCAATTTTGGGGGAGAACATAATGTAAGTCTGCTTCAGATGAGGAAAAGAAATGGGCCTATGGCAATTCCTTAATTTACAAAGAATTGAGATGTTCCTTGAAAGGTACCGTATTTTCCAGAGTATAAGACACATCTTTTTCCCTCGTAAAAGAGAGTGAAAATTTGGATGCGTCTTTACACTGAATGTAGCTGTCCGGACATCTCCGTGGTCATGTGGCCGGCATGACTCAATGCCCAAGGCTCATTGAACGCTGTTACCTTCCCACCAAAGGTGGTGTCTGGTTTTCTACTTGCATTTTTTACGTGCTTTTGAACTGCTAGGTTGGCAAAAGCTGGGAGTAACAGGAGCTCACTCCATTACGCAGCGCTAGGGATTCAAACTGCCGAACTGCGGACCTTCATGATCGACAAGCTCAGCATCTTAGCCACTGAGCCACCACCTCTCTTCATATATTCAACTGCCAGTAAAAGGGGAGAAATTTGCAGGAAACAACATTTATAAACATAATCGGGAGAATACATGTCAGATAGTTGTCCCTGGCCCCATATGTCTTAGAGGTCCAAACCCCCCTGAAATTAAGCTAAAAACATCCTTATAAAGGTCTGGAAAATTGCAAGGGGCAGAAAAACCTGCCCCTGTGGCCACTTCTTACATTGCAGGCTGGGAAGAAAAATCACAATAAATAATATAAATAAAAATAATCAGGGAACAGAGCAAGATAAATCCGAGGTGGGATTGTATTCTGAGACAGCTGATTACATTAGTGGCCAAAATGAGGTTCCAAGTCCCTTCAAATTAAATGAGAAGACAGAGGCCATCAAAGGATAATTGGATACCAGTAACAATATTGGTAACAAATTTGTCCACCCCGTGGTCATTTATGGTATGGCAGGTGAGGACCGTTAATCGCAAAAATTAATAGAAATATAAAATAATTAGGGTAAAGATCTTACAATGTCCGAGTGGGATCGTGCTCTGAAGCCCCCCGATCCCTCTTAAAATGAAAACGGGGTGAAATAGTCCTCAAATTAAATGAAAACATCGGTTTTCAAAGTATATAGGAAATTGCATTAGCAATAGTAGCCTGCCATCTCTTGGCCATTTTGCATATGATAGACACAACCTATAATTCCAAAAATTAATAAAAATAAAATAAGGGTGCAAATCGGGCGAAATCCGATGTAGGATCTTATTGTGAGGCCCCCATCTCTCTAGAGGTGAAAACGGGGTGAAATAGACCTCAAATTAAATGAAAATGTGAATGAGAATTTAGTCCTGTATAGCTGATGCTCTACTTCCTTCCTCTACATCTAGGAGACAAATGTGTCTGTCCCAGTTCTTGTCAAGATAGTTAAAGTCCCCCATTACTATTAGAGTGCGCTTTCTGCTGCATATCTTAGTTAACCTATTAGCAAAATCGTCATTTATATCCTGTCAACCATCCCACTAGCAAGTAGCATATGCGTCATGGTTTGGGGGGGAACCTCCTGGGACATAATTTTACCAAAAGTATAAAACTTAGCTCCATATAGATACAGACCAGTGGTGGATTCCTACTGGTTCAGACTGGTTCGGATAGACTTGAACAGGTAGTGGTTTGGCGGCCTGGGTCGCTGGAACCAGCAGCGACTCAGGCCTGCCACGCCCTCGAACTGGTTCTCCTGGTTGTGCCATATGTGCCGCCATCTTGTTTTTCACTTTTGCACATGCGCATAAGCATTTTTCTTGCATTGCACATGCCTGTGCAGCATGCATAAAGCAGACACACGAGAGGCGTGCACGAGGCATGCATGAGCGAACTGGCAGTTGAGCCTGCCAGAACCCACCCCTGGTACAGATGAAGTGAAGCCAATTCTAAAGGTGGCCACAGGCAGCTGCGTAGGTGAAGTTCTCCTTTTCCCGCTGTCCATTGTTTGCCAATCCAACACAATCTTTGTGTTTTGGAAAACAGCCTGTGCCGTTTAAAGAGGACTCGTAACAGAACCTTGAAGTGAATGAACTTCCACAGGGTGCGGCTGGCTCTCTTGAGTCCTTCCCCCCCTGGGCTTCCACCCCCTCCCTTCCGATTCTGTTGTCAAGCTGCGAGGAAAATTGCAGGCAGGGATAGAACCCAAATCAGTGTTGATGTTTCCTCTGTTTGGACAGGGGGGTCTGTAGAAACACCTATGTCAATGTCATTCCTTTTTTTTATATTAACCCAAAGGGATTTAATCCAAAGCCTTCATCCCTTTTTTCCTGCATTTCTAATGAAGTGTAGCTACTTCTTCTATAAAACGCAAATCTGCCACCTCTTTGATTAGATACTGTTATGGCGAGTAATTGAGCTCCCCGTTAGGAGAGCGAGTATGCAGAGAAGCGTAATGAGAGTGATGTGGAACAACACGCACAAACCAGCATACAAAGACACTGAATAGTATAAAAATAAAGTAGTCTACTATGTAGAAATATAGAGGTATTCAGAGTCATGCTCAACAGTCCAAGTCATACACGGTTCAGTAATTCAGTTATCAAAATAGTCAGTCTAACACTCAAAGTAGCTAACAGTAGCAAACCACAATACCTCAGTATAGCCCAGTGCTTCTCAATTATTTTCTGTCATGCCCCCCCTAGGAAGAAGAAAACATTTCGCGCCCCCCCCCCCCGCGCGACTGTAAATAGTATCATTTGTCTATAAAATTGTTATAAGTACACCTCTGCATAACATAGCACACCGGTCTTTCCTCGTCTCCCACTGTAGTCACATGCTTTCTTTCCTCTTTCCCTCTTACTTGTCTATCCTTCCTTCCACCCTCCCTTCCTCCTTCCCTTCCTTCCTGCCTCCCTTCCAGTTCCCTCCTTCCTCTTTCCCCCTGCCTGCCTGCCTTCTTTCCCTCCTGCTTATCTATGCTTTCTTCCTTCCTTGCACCTCCCTCCCTCCCTTCTGCCTGCCTGCCTTCTTTCCTCTTTCCCTATCCTCCTATCCTTCCTTTCTCCCTCCCTCCTTCCCTGCCTCCCTTCCAGTTCCATCCTTCCCTCCTTCCTTCTGCCTCCTTCCTGCCTGCTTGCCTTCTTTCCTCTTTCCCTCCAGCATGTCTGCTTTTCTTTCCTTCCTTCCACCTCCCTTCCGCCCTCCTGCTTTCTTTCCTCTTTCCCTCTTGCTTGTCTATCCTTACTCCCTCCTCCCCTTCTTCCCTTGGCGGCGGCGGCGGCGGTGGCGGTGGACTGGAGTTCATTGGAGCCGCGGGCTGGAGCTGTGCAAGAAGCCTGCTCGGGCGGGGGTGGGAGGGAGGGAACCATGGGACAGCCCGTCCTCGCCATCGCCACCCCCTTCGCCCCCCTGGTAGCGGCGGCTGTTGTCCCATGCTTCCCTCCCTCCCACCCCCGCCTGAGCAGGCTTCTTGCAAAGCTCCAGCCCGCGGCTCCAATGAACTCCAGTCCGCCGCCTTCGCCGTTGCCTTCGGCTTCGCCGCTGCCGTTGCCGCCTTCGCCGCCGTTGCACCCAGCTGGAAAGGGAGCCTTCGCGCCCCCCTTTACGGAGCCTCACGCCCCCCAGGGGGGCGCGCCCCACTATTTGAGAACCGCTGGTATACACTGACCAGCGTCTAACAAACAGAGAGCTAACAGCCATTCTGGCTCCCTCTTATGGCTGCATTGAGGTAACAAACCAATTACATTTCTTAAGCATTTAAAGTAACAGTACAGTAATCATAGCTTATATACGTTGCCAAGCCAAGCCTAGGGTTACATCCCTAACAGATACATTTCTTTCGAATAATTTAAACCCTCCATCTAGATGTTGCATGTTCTACATCTGTACAGGACACGGTGGCTCAGTGGCTAAGATGCTGAGTTTGTCGATCAGAAAGTTTGGCAGTTCGGCAGTTCAAATCCCTAGCGCCACATAACAGAGTGAGCTCCCGTGACTTGTCCCAGCTTCTGCCCACCTAGCAGTTTGAAAGCAGGTAAAACACGCAGTAGAAAAATAGAAGCCACTTTTGTGGGAAGGGAACAGAGTCCTGTACGCCTTTGGCATTGAGTCATGCTGGCCACATGACCATGGAGACGTCTTCGGACAGCACTGGCTCTTTGGCTTTGAAACGGAGATGAGCACCGCCCCCTAGAGTCGGGAATGTCACTCCTGGGAATATGTGAAATGGAAAAGCACATTATTTACCTACATTTCCATAGTATTTGGAGTTTTTCTTCCACAGTTGAAAAAAAGGCCAAAAGATCATGCATTTGAGGGCAGTTTCTTTCTCGACCGCCAGTTTCACAAGCATTATTTCCGCTGTTCTCTTTCCAAAAACGCCTTTTCACAGGAATTCACAGACGTGTAAAGAAAAGAGGTTTTGCAGGGACCAAGACTCTGCTTCTTGCTTTCTAAGGAAGCCTCGGTCAGAACCAGTTGCTCCTGTCCTGCGAAATGGGATTTTCTATGAGATCCACTATCTTCTCTCCATCCCCTTGGTTATTTTGCAACCGGTTCTTCCCCCAACACATTGGGCTAGCATGAGCCTGGAGTCCCGGAGACGTGGGTGGAGAAAACCTGGGGAATGAGTCACACTACATCTTGACCAGAATGGACTGCCTGTGGCTGCACCATGTGAATAGTGGCAAGCAGGAGATTGGGTGTATTGCAAACTCCTTCAACCCTTCCAACATGACAACATCTAGGAGAAGAGGCGACTCACTCCAGAATTCCCAGTTTTTTCTTTCCCTAGAAATGGAGAAGGTTCAACGACCACAACCACCCCCTGCGGTCTGTGAAAACCCTTTCTGAGAGAAGCAATAAACAGTTGTGCTTTCTCAAACTTTGGCCTACCTTTGCACACTTGAACGACAGTTCAACAAGTTATTTGTTTCCAACTGTAGACCAATAATGGGTCTACGTCTACATGGAGATAGGCTCAAGATCCAGATGGGTCTTGACAGACTTGAACACGGGGTCCTATCTAACAAAACAAAATTCAATGTAGAGAAAAGTAAAGTCCTACACTTAGGTAAGAAAAACCCAAACTACACATATAAACTGGGTGAAACCAGGCTTCATAGCAGTGACTGTGAAGGGGATCTTGGAATCTTGGTGGACAACCAGTTAAATATGAGCCAGCAGTGTGCAGCGGCAGCCAAAAAAGCCAATGCAATCCCAAATTGCATTAACAGAGGGATACAATCTAGATCAAGTGAAGTACTAATGCCACTCTGTAAAGCCTTAGTAAGACCACACCTAGAGTACTGCATCCAGTTTTGGTCACCACACTATAAAAAAGATGTTGAGACTCTAGAAAAAGTGCAGAGAAGAGCAACCAGGATGATGAGGGGACTTCTTCTCTGAGATTTTGGGCCCACTTAATATATGTTTTGTACGCTCATTCCACAAGTTCAGGGATGCCTTTCCTGGCCCCCCTTTATTTTACCCTAATGTCATCTGCAGAGTGCTTTGTGAGATTGGAGTCTGGGTCAATCTGGCCTTTGGTGGTTCAAAAAAGGGGGGAAAATACTCTGAACAATGGGTGGCAGAGGTGGGGTTGACTGAGACTCCAGGAGACCCCTAAGTGCTCCCAGTGCAAAGGAAAAGAGCCTCAGCTGTTGGGGGGGCAATGCCCCCCCCTCCCGGCAATGGCCTCCGAAATGCCCAGAGCTCCTCCTGGACCATCCGAGACGGGAGAGGCCGAAGGGGGAGCTGCTACTGTGGATGTCAGGATCGGCCTCTGCCTGATGGGGAGTCCCAGGAAGGAGGGAAGACTCTGAAAAGGGCCCTGATCGTGATCCTTGGCCTCACAGGATCCCAGAAGCCTCAGGAGGAAGACAGAGCTCGCTTCATCAAGAAGGAGGAGGATGGGGTGGGGGTTGGAGGGAGGTGGAGGATCCCTTGGAAGGCTGAAGGGGTGAGATAATAGTTTTGGGGGTTGCTGGATCTCATCAAGGGGACCCAGGCTCAGAGAGACGCCCCTTCCCCTCCAGCAGCTACTGAGCTAGATAGGAAGGGGGGGGTCCCAAAGGGTTTAAAATATACCAGCAGAGAAGGAAGACATTGAAGCATTTTTACCATAGTTGAGGGAGTTTCTGCCTGCTGTAAATGACCCTCCCCCATCCTCAGGACAACCACCTGCCAATCAAAGGGCAGTGATGGACAGGCTGGGTGGAGGGCCAAGATGGGACGAAGAACACAGGGGCTTCTCACCTGCTTAGGCCTCCCAGAGGCCATGTAGCCAGTCCCACAAAAGATGAGCGAAGCAGGAAATCCTTGTCAGAAATTGCCAGCACACTTAAACAGCTTCACCAGTTGAATTGTCGCCTGAGGCTTATCATGTGAGGCTTTAAAATGGAAATCAGATAAGATCACTCAACAAGGTTCCCACCATTAAATCCAGTGGAGCTTTGTCTGACTGAAAAATGTCCTATGAACCACACATAAAACCACAGAGTTAAAAAACGAGCCCAGAGGTCATCTAGTCTGACCCACGCTCATACATAGCTTGGCTCCCAGTCCCAGAATCTGCAAGCTGCAGCAGGAGCATCCCTCGTCTATAACAACTCTCTGACATTTTCAGCAGAGAAATTTATCAAGGAACTACTTAATGGACCCGAGAAGACAAATTTCCCAATGCAATGCTTTTCAGAAATATCAGACTACAAGTCCCATCCTCCTGAGTTACAATGGCTAATGGCACATTGGAAGAGAAGGTGGGGATGTAAACCCAAAGGTTGGGGGGGTCATCTAATACAGGGCTCCTTGATTCCAACAGTCGTAGGGAGGGGCAGATACGAGGACAGATTAACAACTCGTAGTCGGTTGGGAGACCGTGGGTGCTGGTTACACCCGGTCGCTTGTACCAACCCCCGCGTTCTAGGTGGTCAGGATCTGCAGGCCCAGGGCCTGAGGCTGTTGTTATGCAATGCGAGGTCCGTTGTCAATAAGGCCCCCCTCATTTACGATCTAATTTTGGAGGGGGAGCCGGACCTCGCGGGAATAACGGAAACCTGGTTGGGCCACGAGGGAGGGTTACCCCTCGTGGAAATGTGCCCACCAGGTTACCAAGCATTTCACCAGTCCCGGGCCCGGGGAAGGGGCGGTGGGGTAGCAGTGATTATCCGGGAGGATTTAGAGCCGAGGGAGTCCACTGTGCCACAGACGTCCGGATGTGAATCCCTTGTTGTGAAATGGGGCCCTGGGAGGCAGATGGGCCTGCTGATAGTATACCTGGCTCCCCGCCATACATCAGCGACCCTGCCTGAGCTCCTCGAGCTGATCTCATCGGTGGCGGTTGAGACCCCCAAACTTTTAGTGATGGGGGATTTTAACCTGCCGTCGGTGGGAGAAGCATCAGAGGGGGCTCGGGAGTTCATGGCTTCCATGATAGCCATGGACCTGACTCAAATGATTCAGGGCCCGACACACGAGGGAGGTCACACCTTGGACCTTGTTTTTGTCTCTCGCCAGTGGTTGAGTGATCTGGGAGGAGTGAATTTAACCATCACCCCTCTGTCATGGTCAGATCACTCACTCCTCCGTCTTGACTTCCCTGGTGCTACCCCTCGCTGCGGGGAGGCGGAACCGGAAAATACTAGATGGTTCCGCCCCAGGCGCTTGATGGAACCAGACAGGTTCCAGACAGAGCTTGGGCCACCTCCTGCAGCCCTGACCCGCCCTCGGGTAGAGAACCTGGTGGCCGCGTGGAATAATGCGACTACCGGGGCCTTGAACCGGGTGGCGCCTTTGTGGCCTCTCCGGCGGCAACGATCCACCCTGGCTCCTTGGTTTACCGAGGAGCTAAGGGTGATGAAGCGCCGCAAGAGATGCTTAGAGAGTCGTTGGAGATCCTCCCGATCCGAAGTTGACCGAGCACAGGTACGAGCCCACTTAAGGACGTACCTAGTGGCATTGAGAACGGCCAAACGTCAATATTGTGCCGCTCTCATTGCATCCGCAGAGAACCGCCCTGCCGCCCTGTTTCGGGTGTCCCGCTCTCTTCTGTTTCAGAGGCCACGGGAGGCCCCTTTACAGGGCAGGGCAGAGGAGTTTGGGAAATATCTACAGGATAAAGTCGCTCAGATCCGGAAGGACTGGGTCCCCTACAGTGGCCCAGTCGAGACGCCAGTGGCGAGTCTTGAGAAACCTTTTTGGGAGGAGTTTGACTTGGTTGTCATCGAGGATTTGGACAGATTGCGTGGACGACTGCGACCTACCACATGTTTGCTGGACCCGTGTCCCTCCTGGCTTGTACTGGCATCCTGGGAGGTTACACGCGACTGGCTCCTGGGCCTAGTGAACGCTTCGTTGGGTGAGGGGTCTCTCCCGGCCGCCTTGAAAGAGGCGGTGGTGAGACCCTTGCTCAAGAAGCCTTCCCTGGAACCTACGGAGCTGGCCAATTATCGTCCTGTCTCCAACCTTCCCTTTTCGGCGAAGGTTGTGGAGAGTGTGGTGGCCTCTCAGTTTCCACGACATCTGGAGGAGAATGATTATCTAGACCCGCGCCAGTCCGGCTTTCGCCCTGGGCACAGCACAGAGACGGCCTTGGTCGCGTTGGTAGATGATCTCTGGAGGGCCAGAGTTAGGGGCTGTTCCTCTATCCTGGTCCTATTAGATCTCTCGGCGGCTTTTGATACCATCGACCATGGTATCCTGTTGCACCGACTGGAGGGGTTGGGGGTCCGGGGCACCATTTTGCGGTGGTTCGGCTCCTACCTCTCCGGCCGGACGCAACGTGTGTTGGCAGGGGAGCAGAGGTCGACCCTAAGCCCCCTTATTTGTGGGGTGCCACAGGGGTCGGTCCTCTCGCCACTCCTGTTCAACACATACATGAAGCTGCTGGGTGAGATCATCCGTGGTTTTGGGGTGGGATATCATCTGTACGCTGATGATACTCAGCTGTACATTTCCACCCCGAACCACCCCAACGAGGCCGTCGAAGTGATGTCCCGGTGTGTGGAAGCCGTACGGGTCTGGATGGATGACAACCGACTCAGGCTCAACCCTTCCAAGACGGAGGGGCTGTGGGTTCCGGCTCCCCGGTTCAACCAGATAATTCCATCTCTGGCCATTGGGGGCATTCAACTCACCCCCGTGGAGCGGGCGCGCAATTTGGGCGTCCTCCTGGATGCCAGGCTGTCCATGGATGAACATGTGACAGCCGTGGCCAGGGGGCGTTCCACCAGGTTCGCCTGGTGCGCCAATTGCGCCCCCTATTGGACCGGGACGCCCTACGCACAGTCACCCTTGCGCTGGTGACGTCTCGCCTGGACTACTGTAACGCTCTCTACATGGGGCTTCCCTTGAAATGCACTCGGAGACTGCAGTTGGTCCAGAATGCAGCCGCCGCGCGGGTGATTATGGGGAGTACTAAGTACTCCCATGTGACACCACCTCACCTGCGCGAGCTGCACTGGCTTCCTGTGGTCTATCGAGTGCGTTTCAAGGTCTTGATTACGATCTTTAAAGCGCTCCATGGCTCAGGGCCTAGTTACCTGCGGGATCGTATTCTGCCCCATACATCCCTATGACCCATTCGCTCGCACAGAGAGGGACTTCTCCAGGTGCCGTCCACTAGACAGTGCCATGGGGCGGCGCCTAGGAGCAGAGCCTTCTCTGTGGCGGGCCCAGCCCTGTGGAATGACCTCCCCCGGATATTAGGACCACTACTGACCTCCGCTCCTTCCGTGTTAAGCTCAAGACCCACCTTTTTCAAATAGCTGGCCTGGCTCAACCATAACTTCGTAACGCTCCTGATGGGTTTTTTAATTTAGTAATTTTATTTAAGGGGATTTTAAATTGTGTTTTAATTGTGTTTTTAGCTGTGTTTTTAATGTCCTTCACTTACAAGTCTACTCTCCTTCATGCACAAATGTAATTGTCCTTGTTTTGTCGTATGTATGTGTGTCCTAAGTGTGTATTTTATCCTTTTGATTGTACGCCGCCCCGAGTCCTTCGGGAGAGGGTTGCGGCTAATCAAATAAAATTTATTATTATTATTATTATTATTCATCTGTGCTTTATTGTTCATTGGGCCACCAGAGAAGATTACGTCTCCTTCGCCAAACTGCTTTTGGCATCATCTTTTCGCTAGCGGTTTCTTGTATATTGGCCAAAAACCATAATTGTGGTTCTGGCCTTCATGGCCACCAAACCTGGATCCAAGATAAGGAAATGGTTGGGGAAAAGGCTGGCTTATTCCATCATCCTTTCCTGTTTGTTTACGCAAATTATTATTTGTACTACATGGTTGACAACAGCTCCTCTGTACCCAGATGCTGATGTTTATTCATTGAATACAGAGGTTATATTGGAATGTAATGAAGGCTCCTCTACCTTGTTCTACTGTGTTCTGGGTTTTATGGGATTTCTGGCCATTGTCAGTTTTACTGTGGCTGTTTTAACCAGAAAACTCCCAGACAATTTTAATGAAGCTAAATTTATTACTTTTAGCATGTTGGTCTTTTGGAGTGTTTGGCTCTCCTTCATTCCATCTTACCTGAGCACCAAAGAAAAATACATGGTAGCTGTGGTGATGTTTTCCATCTTGACCTTCAGTTTTGGATTACTGGGATGCATTTTTCCCCAAAATGTTTTATCATTTTGATGAAACCTGATTTAAAAATTGGAACATCTTTAACAAGGAATAAATAAGAGGGAAAATTTCAAATCCCTCAATTTGGGGATGGGTGAGGGAAACTTCAGGATACACTCTACATATGATGCGGTTCAATAAATGTGGAAATCTTATGTTTTGTGTTGAGTTATTTTAAGTGGGAACCAGAGGTGGTATTCAGCAGGTTCTGACCAGTTCTGGAGAACCAGTAGTGGAAATTTTGAGTAGTTTGGAGAACTGGTATATACCACCTCTCACTGGCCCCTCCCCCATCTATTCTCTGCCTCCCGAGTTCCAGCTGATCAGAAGGAAATGGGGATTTTGCAGTAACCTTCCCCTGGGGTGGGGTGGGAATGGAGATTTTACAGTATCCTTCCCCTGCCATGCCCATCAAGCCACACTCATCAAGTCATGCTGTTAGATATTTGCATAAACTGCTGTAGTCTCCACTCAGGTCCGCCACTAGGGCGGGAACAAGGGGGTGTTCTGATTGGACGGGAGGTCTGCCAGCTCCCTATAAAAGGGGAGCTGCACGACCCCATAGTTAGCTGGATCACTACTAGATCACTAATAAAGAGCTGATTGTCACTACCGTCTGGAGTCTGTCCTCTCGTTGCCCGAATCTAACACTGGTGACGAAGGTGGGATCGAGAGGCAGATAGGACGAAGATCTACTAACAGAATCCACGGATCGATCCAGCCCGGGATTTCGGCGGAAATTCCGGCAGCCATCTCAGCACGGCAAATTCAAACGCAGGACAAGATGGCGATGCACGCTCCACCAACCCCGTACAACCCAGTAGCCGAACATTGGGAATCCTACATGCTGAGATTCGAATGTTTCCTCGAGGCAAACAATCTCACGGGGGTACCGGACTCCGGAAAAAGAACATGTTCCTGAGCTACTGTGGTCGAGAGGTTTTCGAGACGGCCAGGGATCTTTCGGAGCCAACTCCCATCCAGGCAGTCACATGGATGGCTCTACAACAAACGCTGCAGACACACTACGCACCAAAAGCCTTCCCGCACGTTCGCCGCCACGAGTTCTACATGCGGAATCAGAAGACGGACGAAACAAGACCCACCTGTTTCGAGTAGCTGGTCTGGCCTAATTATAATCGTAATTGTATTTACAAAGGGAACATCTATCACTATCTTTCCTGGATGGCTTTTTAAATTTTATATATGGGGTTTTAAACGGGTTTTAAAATTGTTTTTAATTATTTAAATTGGTTTTGGGGGTTTTATATACAGACAGTATGTGTGTGTTGTTTTGTTCAATGTCTTATGTTATGTTTTTGTTGTTTTTGATTTTGAACGGTCTGTACACCGCCCCGAGTCCCTACGGGGAGAGGGGGCGGTTTATAAAATTAAATAAACCTTAAACCTTAAACCTTAAACCAATACGTTGCAGCACTTCGCAAAGCGGCAACGTATTGCGAATTTAGAAATCTGGACGAGCACATCCTGGATCACCTCATATGCGGAGTGCGGGATGTTTCATTGCAGAAAACGTTTATTGGCAAGATCCAATCTAACGTTGCAGATCGCACTCGACGAGGCAAGAGCTTCAGAATCAGCCGACAGATCTACGGAAACGCTACAACGCGGGTATGGCACACACCAATCCGGAACCAGACAAACCTGGGTGCATCACGAGGCCACCGATCAAGAAACCGAGGACAGCGAGTGCGAAGACAGCCATCGCATGCGCAGCAGCCACACAAAACCGGCGCGAAAATTTGAATCCCGTTTGCCGCCCTGCGCAAGCTGCGGAGGGAATCATCCCCGGTCTACCTGCCGATTTAGAGACGTTGTTTGCTCACGTTGCGGCAAAATCGGGCACATTGCAAAGGTGTGCCGGAGCGAAGTCCCTGATACAACATGGCAGCCGCCATCGTATCGCTGACAGAAGCCCACCCCAGGGGCTTGGCGAAAAAACAAAGGGCGCCCGGAGAGAGAGCCAAGGGAGTCAGCCGAGAGAGAGTATTCCCAGAGAGCCGAGAGAGAGTATTCCCAGGGAGCCGAGAGAGAGTATTCCCAGAGAGAACCACTAAGAACCTATCTCACAACGATAGGACAGGTCCTTCACAAAACGACCTAAAAATCTGAAACTCACTGTCCTCCTAGAGGACTCCCCTTGCGAGCTTGAAGTCGACACGGGATCATCACTGACGATCATCTCGTGGTCAGCGATGAAAAAGGCGATTCCGAGCCTAAAGAAGCGCCAACTACGAACACCAGACATCCTGCTTCGAGACTACCAGGGGAAACAGGGTCCCCCCATCGTGGGTCAAGGCACGCTTCGAGTCCAGTTCAAAAACATCACAGCCCAGCTGCCCGTGACCGTTGCCAGCGCGCCATTACAAAGCCTCCTGGGACTGGATTGGTTCGAAGCCTTGGGGCTAGAAGTTACCAGGATCAACGCCGTGGGTAACAGCAGCGCTGAAGGAATTTTTAAGGAGTTCGAGGATGTGTTCAGCCCCGGCCTTGGTAAGTATGTGGGAAAACCAATTTCATTTAATTTGGATCCAAATGTGGCGCCTATCAGGCTCAAACCTAGGAGAGTGCCGTTTGCGCTCCGTCCCAAAATTGATAAGGAAATTGATAAGCTGGTAGAGCAAGGAATCCTTGAACCAGTGGATCATGCTCACTGGGAAACCCCAAACACCTATTGCACTCGTTGGGGCCAGGAAAATCTTTTGCAAAACTAGACATGGCACAAGCGTATCAGCAGCTGCCAGTGGATAGCGCCACGGCAGAGGCCCAAACTATAGTGATGCACAGGGGTGCTTTTAAATGCAAGTGGTTACAATTCGGCGTAAGCATCGCTCCGGGATTGTTCCAAAGCGTCATGGAACGGCTTTTGCAGGGCATACCAGGAGTCGTCCCTTACTTCGATGACATCCTGGTATCGGCTGCAAACGAGGAGCAATTATTAAAGCGTGTAAGGACTGTTTTGGCCAGAATTTGAGAAAAGGGTCTCCGCCTAAAAAAAGGAAAAATGCCAAATTAACGTGCCCAGTGTAGAATTCCTGGGTTACAGGATCGATGGACTGGGAATACACCCGACATCAAAAAATATTAAGGCGATCCAGGACGCCCCCACACCACAAAATCAGACCGAGTTGCAGGCTTTCCTCGGACTTCTTAACTTCTACATCGTCTTTCTCAGACAGAAAGCCACTGTTGCTGAGCCGTTGCACCGACTTCTAGCAAAGAACGCGAAATGGACCTGGGGATGTTCCAAGGCTGCCGCTTTCGCCGCAGTCAAGCGCCTGCTGACGACCGACTCTCTGCTAATCCAGTACAGCCAAACCCTACCACTGGTATTGACCTGCGATGCCTCACCTTTCGGCGTCGGAGCAGTACTCAGCCACAGAATGCCAAACGGGAACGAAGCCCCCATTGCTTTCTACTCAAGGACATTGTCTTCGGCGGAACGCAACTACAGCCAACTGGACAGGGAAGTGTTAGCCGCTGTGGCTGGAGTCAAGCGTTTTCACGAATACCTCTACGGCCGTGATTTCGATCTTATAACGGACCACAAACCATTGCTGGGGGTCTACTGGTGGGAAACCGTCCCACACCGGTCTCCCTCTCCCCGCGCATGACCAGGTGGACTGTTTTCCTGGCTGCATATTCCTACAAACTGGTACACCGACCGGGTTCTACATTGGGGCATGCAGATGCGCTCAGCCGCTGCCTGCTACCGGAACTGTTGGCCGACCCCACTCCAGAAATACCGGTCCTATTGATTGACTGTTTGGACACAGGGCCAGTATCTTCTGTGGACGTTGCGAGGTTTTCTGCTAAGGACAACGTGATCAGACAAGTGCAAACTTGGGTATGGAGGGGGTGGCCCAAAGGGATTGTGGGACCCGAATTCAAACTGTTTTGGTCCAAGCGTGATGAACTGTCGGTTTTGAAAGGTTGTTTATTGTGGGGGAATCGAGTTGTTGTACCGCACAAACTGCGGAGAAATGTATTAGAAGCGTTGCATGTTGGGCATCCAGGGATCGTAAGGATGAAAGCATTGGCTAGAAGCTACGTTTGGTGGCCCGAACATGGACAAGGAGATAGAGGAATGGGTAGCCACTTGCAATCCGTGCCAAGAATCCAGACCAGCCCCCCCTGAAGCGCCCGCTACGGAGTGGGACAAACCGAAAGCACCCTGGTGGCGAATACACATAGACTTCGCAGGACCAGTTCAGGGACAGACGTTTTTAATAGTTGTGGACGCATACTCCAAATGGTTAGAAGTAGTCCTGATGACCTCGATCACGGCAGAGGCGGTCATCAAGGTACTACGGTGACTTTTCACCACACACGGCCTGCCCAACCTCCTGGTCTCCGACAACGGGCCACAGTTCACGGCCATGCAATTCGAATCCTACCTAGCAAGTCAGGGAATTCGGCATGCCCTCGTCGCGCCATTCCATCTGGCATCGAATGGTCAGGCGGAAAGAATGGTGCGCGCTGCAAAAGAGGCCCTCGCTAGGATGGGCCCGGGTGATTGGCAAACACGAATCGATCACTATCTTTTAATCCAACATATTACCCCTAGCACCACGACGGGAAGGAGTCCCGCTGAGCTCCTCATGGGTCGCCGGCTAAGTTCTCACCTAGACCGACTACACCCAAATTACTCTGCCACATCGCCCCCCGACTCTACAAGCAAAATTCTGAACTTTAGCATAGGGGATTCAGTATAAGCCCACAACTATGCAGGGGGGACACTGTGGATTCCGGCAAGGGTAATAGGCATCACCGGACCTCGTTCCTACTTGTTAGAATTGGAAGACGGTAGGAATTGGAAAAGACACATCGACCAACTCCGAGGTCGCCTGGCACACTCCTACCTACGGTCATCGAACGAGGAACTCACACCTTCAGAGAGATTGCTGACACAACAACCCGACTCGCCCAGCACAGACGACTAAGGTACAGCGGAGCCAGGGGAGGAACCTGTGACCGATGAAAGAATGGAGCAGTCCCCGAGCGAAGGGAACCTACAATCCCCAACCGGGACAATGGAGAAAAAAGGACACCCCGATCCTACGCCCGTTCCGGCACAACCAGAACTTCGCAGGTCCACCCGAACGAGTGTTAGATATTTGCATAAACTGCTGTAGTCTCCACTCAGGTCCGCCACTAGGGCGGGAACAAGGGGGTGTTCTGATTGGACGGGAGGTCTGCCAGCTCCCTATAAAAGGGGAGCTGCACGACCCCATAGTTAGCTGGATCACTACTAGATCACTAATAAAGAGCTGATTGTCACTACCGTCTGGAGTCTGTTCTCTCGTTGCCCGAATCTAACACATGCCATGCTCACCAAGCCACACCCACAGAACCTGTAGTAAAAAAAATTTGAATCCCAGTACTCATGGGAATGGATAAGGTTTGTTGATAATAGTCTCTTTTCCATCTCCTTTAACATTTTCCAAACCTTTAAGCATGTGTATTAAAAATAGAATTGCATGGACTGGATGAATGGAAGGAATATGAACAGGTCTACCCTATATGTTTAAATGATATTGTGATTGATATTAGAATTTGTACATTGAAACACTGAACAAAACATTAATAAATACCAGGAAATTCCAGGAAACTACAGACCTATCAGCCTGACCTCAATACCAGGAAAGATTCTGGAAAAGATAATCAAGCAACGAATTAGTGAACACCTAGAAGCAAACAAAGTATTAGCCAAAAGCCAACATGGGTTTGTCAAAAACAGATCATGCCAGACTAATCTTATTGCATTCTTTGACAAAGTGTCAAAATTAGTGGACCAGAGGGATGCCATCGATATAGTTTACTTGGACTTCAGTAAGGCATTTGATAAGGTAGACCATAACCTACTACTAGGTAAAGTAGACGAATGTGGGTTAGACAGCATCACCAACAGATGGATTTGTAACTGGCTGACCAACCACACTCAACGTGTAGTCCTCAATGGAACTGCATCTACATGGAGGGAGGTATGCAGTGGAGTACCCCAAGGCTCTGTTTTGGGCCCAGTACTCTTCAACATATTCATCAATGATTTGGATGAGGGAATAAATGGGGAACTCATCAAATTTGCAGATGACACCAAGCTGGCAGGAATAGCCAACACTCCAGAAGATAGGCTAAAGATACAGAAGGATCTTGAAAAACTTGAACATTGGGCACTATCTAATAAAATGAAATTCAATGGTGAAAAGAGTAAGGTTCTAAATTTAGGCAACAAAAATGAAATGCACAGGTACAGTATAGGTGGTAACTTGCTCAACAGTAGTAACTGTGAAAGGGATCTTGGAGTCCTAGTGTGCAACCATTTAAATATGAGCCAGCAGTGTGCAGCAGCTGCCAAAAAATCCAACACAGTTCTAGGCTGCATCAACAGAGGGATAGAATCAAGATCACGTGAAGTGTTAATACCACTTTATAATGCCTTGGTAAGGCCACACTTGGAATACTGCATTCAGTTTTGGTCGCCACGATGTAAAAAAGATGTGGAGACTCTAGAAAGAGTGCAGAGAAGAGCAACAAAGATGATTAGGGGACTGGAGACTAAAACATATGAAGAACGGTTGCAGGAACTGGGTATGTCTAGTTTAATAGAAGGAAGGACTAGGGGAGACATGATAGCAGTGTTCCAATATCTCAGGGATTGCCACAAAGAAGAGGGAGTCAAACTATTTTCCAAGGCACTTGAGGGTAGAACAAGAAGCAATGGGTGGAAACTAATCAAGGAGAGAAGCAACTTAGAACTGAGGAGAAATTTCCTGACAGTTAGAACAATTAATCAGTGGAACAGCTTGCCTCCAGAAGTTGTGAATGCCCCAACATCTTTAAGAAGATGTTGGATAGCCATTTGTCTGAAACGGTATAGGGTTTCCTGCCTAGGCAGTGGGTTGGACTAGAAGACCTCCAAGGTCCCTTCCAACTCTGCTATTGTATTGTCTTGTATATACAGATGTGAAACGTTAAATAAGAGAAATATGAATAATAAAGCAGGTAAAAGATGGAAGACAGAAACGTCTTTGCCTACAACGGTGACATGAATAAAAGTTAGAATAGATATATGTAATAATAAGAGTGTGGTATAGAAATTGAATGATGGTAGTATTAGATATGTTTAAACAATAAGAAATGAAAATAAAATGTAATAACTATGTGTAATAATATTATGTTTATGTGTACGATACCCAGGTGTCAAACTGTTCACGCATTGGTATGTATAAGCAATATAAAATTAAAAAGTTGACCAACACCCCCAACACACACACACACACACACACACAAACGTTTTCCAGACCTTGCTTAGGATGATTATCTGAAGCATGGGATGTATGTATGATGTTCTCCAGTACAATTGATAACACTTCATAGTCAAGAGAAGACCTACCATGAAGGCTAAGGAACCAAAACAGATTTTGGGAAGGTGGAGCCCTTTTCAATCCTGTTTTATGCAACCTACCAGGAAAGTGAAAACTCCACCCCCCAGTCTACTCATGCAGCAACAGGACTCTGGGATCTTCCACAATTCTGTTCACATTTCATATAGTCAACTCGAGATGAGATGGGTAGAAGATAAATCTAATAAATAAACAAAAATAAACATGTTTTCCTTTGGGTTGGCGAGTACAGCATATTTTCACACAAGGGATATTTGAGTAGGATATCTTTCAATGCTGGCACTGCACCACAAGTATCATGACAGCATAGAGCTGTATTGGCGAACCTATGGCACACGTGCCAGAGGTGGCACGCAGCACCCTCTCTCTGGGCATGTGAGCCATCACCCCAGTTCAACTCTGCTGTGCATGTGCATGCGTCCCACTGGCCAGCTGATCTTCAGGTCTCTGCCGTGCATGCATGGGAGTGGGGCGCATGTGGGGGGAACCTGCGTAAGTGCAGGGGGCCAGGGTGCATGTGGGGGGCTGCACACTCATGTGGGGAGCCAGGGCGCATGTGGGGGGATACACACGGGGGTGGGGTGCATATGGGGAGTGCACGCACATGCACAGGGGGTGGGGCACATGTGCAGGGGCCACATGTGCATTGCATTTTGGGGGTTTGGGAATGCACATGTGCATTGGGCATTCGATCCGCAAAAGGTTAGCCATCACTGCCATAGAGGATACTAATCTTGCTAGTTCTTCAAGAGAATTCAAGGATATAATTATGCCTTTAAAAAGAAGTGAAACTTGACTGTTTCAGATAGAATACTTTCATAATTAATGAAAGTGGAACCCCAGTGTCTGATTGGTAGTCAACAATTAAAAAGAGAATCCTATGACACTGTCTTTTATCATTTCAAGGGAGGATTGGAACAATGTTTCCACCTGCCATGATTCAAGTTTATCTCTTTGCCAATAAAGCATCTGTAGCAAAAATGAAGCTGTATGCCAAGAGGTAAACTCAACTTCTCTGGATATAACTGTGACTTCTGTTTTTATTTTTGTTTTGTTTTCTGAGATGTTCAGCATGTATTTGGAGTGTTTTCTTGGGGGAAAATGTATGGTACATCAGTCTGGAAATATAAAAGTAAAGGTACCCTTTGCACATATATGCTAGTCCTTCCTAGCTCTAGGGGGCAGTGCTCATCTCCATTTCAAAGCCGAAGAGCCAGCACTGTCCGAAGATGTCTCCATGGTCATGTGGCCGGCATGACTAAACACCGAAGGCACACAGAACGCTGTTATCTTCCCACCAAAGGTCGTCCCTATTTTCTCTACTTGCATTTTTACATGCTTTCGAACTGCTAGGTTGGCAGAAGCTGGGACAAGTAAAGGGAGCTCACTCTGTTATGTGGAGCTAGGGATTTGAACCGCCGAACTGCTGACCTGTCTGATTGACAAGCTCAGTGTCTTAGCCACTGAGCCACCATGTCCCTAGAGATATACCAACGGGTTAATATAGGTTAGGGTTCAGTTCAGCAAAAATGGCACAATTTTTGATCAAGTTAATTTCACGTGCCCCTTTGTCAACTCTTCATAGGATGATTCCAAGATTAATTTTAATTGATGCTTTCCTCCCATAGCGAATACGATCAAACAAGAATTAAGATCTTATTAGTCTGTTTTGATTTTCATTAAATAAGAAAACCAAGCAAGTGATCATTTCCTATCAGTTTCAAGCTCACTGTTATTTGTCCCCGGAGAATATTTGTGGCTGCAGTTGCAAAGTTCACTTAAACAAATAAAATGAATCAAGTTATATATAACTAGGATGAGTTGAAGGTCCAGTTATATAACATGTTAAAATTAATTTTTATTTCACTTGATAGGAGACACTGATGACAACTTATCCATGGGCTTAAACACCCACAAAATAATTGACTGACAGGCTGTGGACCCAAGACTGCAAAGCAACAGCAGCTTTGAGTAAATAATTATTATCAAAATAACCATAATTAAATTGACAGCTTTCTGTCTATCAGCGGTAGCAAAACTACATATCAGGTTTAATGGATTTTGTGTCCCAAAAATTGATCTACATGCCCATGGCTTTGTTTTTCAGGACAGCTTTCTGCACTTGTAGTTAGTTAAATCAAGATGTGACTCTAAGATCTTATTGAGTATCTTTTTTTAAAATCAATGAACAAGATGGTGGCGATAATAATGTTGGCATTAGCTTTGTTACCTTACACAGCTAGCAAATGCCCTGTTGATAAACATGCCACTCGGGTGCTTCTTCCAATTCTTCACAAATATTACCATTTTGGAGAATTTAATATTGCAAGCATAACTTCTCAGAGTAATGTGTTTTCACGTGCCTTATCCTATGAAAAAATACCATCTCCAGAGTACTTTGATGATATTCCGTAAGAACCTGGGATATAATTGAATCACAATGTGTATCTCTCCTGACCTTCTATCTGAGCAAGTTGCTTTATAGATGAACTTTTATTCTGATTCATATCATTTGCAATATGACCTTATTCTAGTTTTAGCAGAGAAGCATAATGATCGCATGTTCCTTTATTAATAGAAGCCATAAATTCTGTTGTTCCTTATATGTGTGTCCTTCTCTGTGGTTTCTTAGGCTGGACAGACCAGACAGCTGTATTTTGTAACTTCTTAAAGACTGTTGCTTGCTAACAAGATTCTGGTTCCCCAACAAAAGCAGCAAAAAATTTCTGATTATATTTATTCAGGGTGCATTTCCAAACAAGAGCTGCAGCCCTAATAAAGATATATGTTAACTGGTTTATTTTTTTTAAGATACACTCTTTTCAACAGCAAGATTATTTCATAATCATTTGCTTCGGTTCCCAAAATCACATCGGCTGATTCAAACATATAACTGTTGTAATAGATTTTTTTCCCCCACATTAGGGAAAATGACCAACTTTTCAAAATTGGCGAATTACATTTTCAGTTGTGGGCAAATTGATGGGAACATAATTCTGAACAGGAGATGAACAATTCTGGGAACTTGTTTGTGTCATGGGTCATAAACAGAAGTGATTTATTCCCAATCCTTGATTTTTTTAAAAAGGACCTTTTACTTCTTTCTGCTTCTCCTTTTTTTCAAAATATCTTCTTAGCACATTCATGTGTCTCTGTTTTTGCATGTCTATGTGTGGGTGGGTAAGTGGATGGGTGTTATATCCATGTCATATAACAAAAATATGAATTATTCCCACATACTGAATCAAACTTTCTGAGTCCCTGAGAAAAAGAATAGAATAGAATAGAAAAACAGAAGAGAAGAGAATTCTTTATTGGCCAAGTGTGATTTTAAAGTGGAATAAAATATGGATTAAAAATATAAGAATGAAGACGTGGCATAAAAGGGACAGTTGGAAACTTGCTTAAAGGGACAGGGAAATGTCATCAGCCCTCAACCACAACATGTTCCAGTAAAAGTCCCTATGTCAAAAGTACAAAACCACAAGGTTCAAATAAAGTTCGTTAATGACACGTAGCCCTTACCTGTAACAAAAGGAGAAGTAAGACCCCCATCTCCTTATAGGTCTTTTTCCCCAAGGTAACCAATAAGAAATGAGTTAAGTGTTTCCGTGTTACACTGTCTTTGAGAATGTATAAGAATGCATGCTTCGATAATAAAGATTGTTCAGAATTTCCAATGCTAGCTATGTGCTTGCTTTCTGAACCTGGCTGCCAAATAAACTTTTCCTGTATCCTGAGAAGTCTAAGCCTGTCATTTTCTGCAACAATTCTGGCGACCGTCGCAGCAGGACTTAGAGCGATATTTCGCTGAGGACGGAACGGACCGACCGGTGCCCCATCAAGGCCATCTCGCCCTTTTTCAGGCGCCACGGAGATCTTTCTCTGGAAGGGGGCCGATGACCCCTCTTGGGCATCCGGAGGACACCACCGATCCAAGGATCTGACCAGGATCAGGACAAGTTAATAAAATTTACGCCGGATGAGAAAGAAGATGCCTGCAGGCAAGTATTAAAAGAATTGTGGACCCACTCTGTTAGGAGTAGAAGAGGGGGCCTGATCACCTCCCTGAGCCCGGGATAGCGTCCGTTCCAAATGGAACCGGCATATCCTAATGAGGCTCTGGATTTGTGTGGGTGGTTAAGTCATCGCAGTTCCTGAAGGCGACCGTGGTATTCCGGCACCCCAGGTCGGTGACAGTGTCTTAGAAATAGAATATGGGAAGGTGGGGAGCGTTCCTCAAACGCCTCTCCAATGCATGTTGAGGGAAAAAAAGCCTTGAGAGAGTTTTAGTAAAAAGTCTCTGGCAGAGAAATTACCCTCACCCCTATTATAAAAGCCTCAAGGAGGAAAGAAAAAAAAAGCTTTGAGAGAGTCTCAACGAAACATTTAGTTCCTGCCTTGATGATGTGTTTAAGTGTTTTTTTGTTTTGTTAAAAAAGAAAGAACAAACGGTCCCCATTAGGTGGGGCCAGGAGAAAGAAAACCAAAAAAAAGGTTATCGAAGGGATAGATCAAGAGGACCACAAACCTGGTCCAAGGGAGCAGTTGAGATAAAAACTCAAATTGCCCTAAGGGAATTTTATTGCCAGAAGCTGAGGGGGAGCTACGTAAGGTCTGGATATATGCTCCATTCTCAATGGCTGATTTATGTAATTGGAAAAATAAAATTCCTGCTTATAGAGAAAAACCAGATGAGATGCATGTCCTTTTTGCATCCATTTTTCTGAACTCACCAGTCTGCTTGGGCTGACATAAAAAGTCTGATGGAAATTTTATTAACCACAGAGAAAAGAATAAGTCTTTTGAATAAGCCTTTGCAGAAGGATCATGAAGAAAAAAAAACCAGACTGAACATGGTTACTGAAGGAACCAGATTAGGAACCTAGTACATTCAGCTGCAAAAACTATTGGACCTTAGTTTTGTTAGGATTCAAACAAAAGTTAAGAATTTAGGGAAGGTCTATTAAATTCAACCGAAACAGGATGAAAATCCAGGGGAATTCCTAGAATGCATTTATCAAACCTTCAGGCAATATACCACATTAGATCCTGAGGTTGAAGAAAATAAGAGAATGGTCAATATGATCTCCAGAAGATAGGCTAAAGATACAGAAGGATCTTGACAAACTTGAACATTGAGGCACTATCTAATAAAATGAAATTCAATGGTGAAAAGAGTAAGATTCTACATTTAGGCAATAAAAATGAAATGCACAAGTACCTTGCTCAACATTAGTAACTATGAAAGGAATCTTGGAGTCCTAGTGGGACAACCATTTAAATATGAGCCAGGGCAGTGTGCAGCAGCTGCCAAAAAAACCAACACAGTTCTAGGCTGCATCAACAGAGGGATAGAATCAAGATCACTTGGAATTACTGCATTCAGTTTTCTCGTCACCACGATGTAGAAAAGATGTGGAGACTCTAGAAAGAGTGCAGAAAAGAGCAACAAAGAAGAGGGAGTCAAAAAAAAACTATTTTCCAAGGCACCTGAGGGTAGAACAAGAAGCAATGGGTGGAAAAACTAATCAAAGAGAGAAGCAACTTAGAACTGAGGAGAAACTTCCTGACAGTTAGAACCATCAATCAGTGGAACAGAAATTGCCTCCAGAGGTTGTGAATGCCCCAAACTGGAAGTCTTTAAGAAGATGTTGGATAGTGTTAGATGTTTCAGGTAGCGAGAGAACAGACTGCGGACACGTAGTGACTTATCAGCTCTTTATTAGTAGTAGTAGTGATCCTCCAGCTTGCTCTGTGGCCGGAGGTTCCCCTTTTATAGGAATCGGAGACTACGCCTCTCGACCAATCAGAGCGATACCTGTTTTCGACCGCCGTAGCGGCGGACCAGAGAGGAGACTTGCTGCGATATATGATAATATCTAACACCCCTCCCCTCTAAGATGGCGCATTACGGTTTTGGTTACATAGTCCTTAAGATATGTTGGTGTTTGCCTTACACGGGTAGAAACGTCGCAGTTCTGGTTGAATACTGGAGTGGTTTCAGGATCGGTTGCTTTCTCTGCTTCGCGTCGGTGGGAGTAGGGTCTGCAGACTTTCTCGTTGCTTTGGCGTTGTTCGGGTTCTCTTTCGACCTCTTGTTCTACCATGGGCTCGTAGGTGTCGTGGTTCTCTGTGTTGGGGGTCTCGAGTGGCTGACTTTGTGCTGGCAGGTAGTTTCCGTCGTCAGCCCGCAGGTCTGAGTGTGCCAGGCGACCCCGTAGTTGATCGATGTGCCTTTTCCAATTCCGTCCATCTTCGAGCTCTAGCAGATACGATCGTGGACCCGTGATGCCAATGACCCTTGCCGGCATCCACAATGTTCCCCCTGCATAGTTGTGGGCGTATACTGAATCCCCTATGCTAAAACTCCGAATTTTGCTTGTAGAGTCTGGGGCGCTGTGGCAGAGTAATTAGGGTGAAGACGGTCCAGGTGAGACCGTAGACGGCGGCCCATGAGTAGTTCAGCGGGGCTCCTACCCGTCGTTGCGCTGGGGGTAATATGTTGAATTAGTAGGTAATGGTCAATGCGTGTTTGCCAATCACCTGGACCCATCCTAGCGAGGGCCTCTTTTGCGGATCGCACCATTCTCTCCCGCCTGTCCATTTGATGCCGGATGGAATGGCGCGACGAGGGCATGCCGAATTCCCTGACCTGCTAAGTAGACGTTTCAAATTGCATGGCCGTGAACTGGGGCCACCATTATCGGAGACCAGTAGGTCGGGCAGGCCATGAGTGGCGAAAAGTCGCCGTAGAACCTTAATGACTGTCTCTGCCGTGGTTGAAGTCATTAGGACTACCCTAGCCATTTGGAGTATGCATCCACAACTAAAGGCCAGTCCCGACCTTGGACTGGCCCTGCGAAATCGATGTGCATTCGCGACCCAGGGTGCTTTAGGCTCTCCCATTCTGTGGCGGGCGCTTCCACTGGTCTCGAGTTCCTGGCATGGATCGCAAGTGGCCACCCATTCCTCTATTTCTTTGCCATGTGGGCCACCAAACGTAACTTCTTGCTAACGCCTTCATTCTCACGATCCCCGGATGCCCCACATGTAATGCCTCTAATACATTTCTACGTAACGCATACGGAATAACAACTCGATCCCCCCACAATAAACAACCTTGCAACACTGAAAGCTCATCATCACCAAATGTTTCGCCAAAATAACTTGAATTCCGGGCCCACGTTTCCCTTCGGCCACCCCCTCCAAACCCAGGTTTGAACTTGCTTTATTATGTGGTCCCTAGCAGAGAATCTGGCAACGTCGCAGGAAGAAACCGGTCCTGAGTCCAAACAGTCAATTAACAACACCGGTACCAATCGGGAGTGGGGTCTGGCAAGAGATCCGGAAGTGGGCAAACGGCGCATATCTGAGTGCGTCTGCATGTCCTAGAGTGGAGCCCGGTCGATGAATTAGCTTGTATGAGTACGCAAGGCCAGGAAAACAGTCCACCTGGTCATGCGTGGAGAAAGGGAGACTGGTGTGGGGCGGTTTCCCGCCAAAAGTCCCAACAGCGGTTTGTGATCTGTAATCAGTTCAAAATCGCGGCCGTAGAGGTATTCGTGGAAACGTTTTACTCCAGCTACAGCAGCTAACGCTTCCCTGTCCATCTGGCTGTAATTCCTCTCGGCCGATGAAAGAGTCCTGGAGTAGAAAGCGATGGGTGCTTCGTTCCCCGTTTGGCATCCTGTGGCTAAGGACTGCGCCGACTCCAAATGGGGATGCGTCGCAGGTCAATACCAGCGGTAGCAGTCTGGCTATATTGTACTAGCAGCGAGTCAGTGGTGAGCAAACGCTTTACTGCGGCAAAAGCTGCTGCTTACGGATCGTCCCCATCTCCATGTTGCGTTCCTCTGGAGTAGTCGATGTAATGGCTCAGCAACGGTCGCCTTCTGTCTCAGAAAAACGCTGTAGAAGTTAAGTAGTCCGAGGAAGGCCTGCAACTCGGTCTGATTTCGTGGTGTGGGGGGCGTCCTGGATCGCCTTAATTTTCTATGAAGTGGGGTGTATTCCCTGACCATCAATTCTATATCCCAGGAATTCTACAGCTAGGCACGTTAATTTGGCATTTCTCCTTTTTGAGGCGGAGGCCCTTTTCTCTGATTCTGGCCAAAACAGTTCTGACTCTTTTTAATAGTTGCTCCTCGTTTGCAGCGACACCAAGATGTCGTCGAAATAGGGGACGACTCCCGGTATCCCTTGCAAAAGCCAGGTTCCATGACGCTCTGGAACAGACCTGGAGCAATATTCACACCGAATTGTAATTGCCGGTTGCATTTGAATGCTCCTCTATGCGTCACTATAGTTTGGGCCCTCCGCTGTGGCGCTATCCACGGGCAACTGCTGGTAAGCTTGTGCCATGTCTAATTTAGCAAATATCTTTCCTGGCCCCAACGAGTGCAATAAGTGTTGTACTACTGGCACAGGATATGCGCTCGTTGTAGCGCGACATTAATTGTGCATTTATAGTCCGCGCAGATGCCGGACTGACCCGTCTGGTTTAAAATGGGGTCACAATGGGAGTTTCCCAGCGCGCGTTATTCATCACCGGCTCAAGGATTCCTTGCTCTACTAACTTATCGATCTCTTTATCTATTTTTGGGCGGAGAGTGCAAAAGGGCACTCGTCTCGGTTTAAGTCGGATTGGCGCCACTTTGGGGTCTAAATTGAATGAGATTGGCCACTTTACCCACATACTTACCAAGACCGGGGCTGAACACCATCCTCAGAACTCCTTAAAAATCTGTTCAGCGCTGCTGTTCAACCACGGCATTGATCCCGGTGACTTCTAACCCCAAGGCTACAAACCAATCTAGTCCTAGAAGGTTTTGTAACGGAGATGCTGGCGATGGTCACGGGCAGCGGGGCTACGATGTCCTTGAAGGAATCTTGGAACGTGCCTTGGCCCACGATGGGGACTCGGTTCCCCTGGTAGTCTCGTAGCAGGATGTCTGGTGCGCGTAGTTGGCTCTTTTTTGAGGGGTAGGGATAGCCTTTTTCATGGAGGCCCATGAAATGATCGTCAGGGACGATCCTGTGTCAACTTCCAGCTCGCAGGAGAGCCCTCCAAGAGGACTGTGACTTTCAAACACGCTTTTTGGGCCATTACTTGGTGCGGACCTGACTTATTGTGGTGAGATACGTTTGCCCCTCTGAACTACTCTGGGTCAACTCTATCTCAGCGGACTGTATCCTGAAAATTACTCTCGTTGAGCGTCTTGGTAGAACGCTCTCCCAGCTCTTTGTGTATAATCTCTCTAGGGAATACAGCTCCTGTTTCAGCTCTATGGGAATTGTCTCTCTGGGTAAACATTGTGGATTTCTCTGCTGGGCGCCCTTTATGAATTCGCCAAGGGCCCTGGGTTGGGCTTTTGTTAGGCGGTACGTAGGCGGCTGCCTTGAGGCAGGGACTTCGCTCGGCACACTCGTGCGATGTGCCCAAGTTTGTTGCAGTGTGAACAAACAACGTTCCTGAACCGACAGGTAGACCGGGGGTGTGATTCCCTCCGCAGCTTGCGCAGGGTGGCAAACGGAATCCGGGTCTCCCCCCAGGCCTCATGTGACTGCACCTCATCAGGTGACTGTCCTCGAATTCGGGATCCTCGTAGTCGGGGCTGATGATCCTCGTAGTGGACTCTGGTGTGTCTGGGTGCTGGCTGGCTTACGTTGAATCCGCGTTGTATGGTTTCCGATGATCTTTCTGCTGACTCGGATGCCCTTGCTTCGTTTAGTGCTATTTGTAGGGTTAAATTGGGTTTGCCAACAGCCTTTTTTGTAGCGAAATGTCCCTTAACCCACAAACAAAAGGACTATGCTCACCAGATCCCTGAACTCGCCAGTTAGTTGAGGCTTTACGATAGGGCTGCAACATATTGGAGATTCTCATTCTCCCCCCTTCTGGTTTACGCGTGTTGAATTCCTGGCGGCAAACGTGGGGGGAAGGTTTTGGCGCGTAATGAGTCTGTAGAGTCTGTTGCAACGCTCCGTCCATGATAAGCTGCTTGTATCGGAGTAGGCGCGGTGAGGTCTCTGGCCGTGTTGAAGACTTCTCGCCCACAGTAGCCGAGGAAAATGTTTTTCTTTCGGGCATCTGTTATCCCCGTGTATTCGTTCGCTTCGAGAAAACACTCGAAACGAATCATGAAAGCCTCCCATTCGACGTTCGTTGGGTCGAATATGGAGCGGGTGGAGTGTGCATCGCCATCTTCTCTCGTTTGAATTTGCCGCGCTGCGGTGTCCTGAGATGGCTGCCGGAATTTCTGCCGAATTCCTGGGCTGGATCGAATCCTGAGATTCTGAAGTAGCTCTCTTCGTCCTATCTGTCTCTCGATCCCACCTTCGTCGCCAATGTTAGATTCGGAGTAGCACTAGAGAGACAGAGAAGAGCGGACAAAGAAGTGGGACTTATCAGCTCTTTATTAAGTAGTATTAGTGATCCAGCTTGCTCTGTGGCTGGAGGGTTCCCCTTTTATAGGAATCGGGTACGCCTCTCGACCAATCAGAGCGATACCTGTTTCCCTGCGCCGTAGCATGCGGACCAGAGGAGGAGACTTGCTGCGATATAATGCTAATATCTAAGAAGATAGATAGTCATTTGTCTGAAACGGTATAGGGTTTCCTGGGGTTGGACTAGAAGACCTCCAAGGTCCCTTCCAACTCTGCTATTGTATTGTATTGTATCTTCATTGGTCACTCTGCAGATGACATTAGGAAAAAAGGGGGGCCAGGAAAGGCATCTCTGAATTTGTGGAATGAGCATACAAGGGCTCAAAACCTCAGATAAGAAGGAACTTCAAAAGGCAAAAGAAAACACATTTTTTCTCGCCAAGACTCTTAGATAGAGTGGGAGGCAAGGGGACCTGCCGGAAGAATTGTCGAGGAGGTTGCGGGATCGGTAGTTAGAGGCACACATGCTGTTAATCAGATTGCTGCAGCCTGTCTCTGTTGTGACAAAACAACCCAAAGACAGGATGGAAACTTCCTTTGGAAGTCCTTCTACAGGGCTCCCAGGTGTTGTGTGGCAAATAGATGTCCCCACAATTTTCCCAGAAAGTGAGATTTAGAGATCTCTTGGTTTTGTGTGTACTAAAAGACATTGTGCCAAGGTTTGGGGTGCCTTTTTGAATAGAGCCTCAGATTCTGGCCACCATCAGATGAATCAATAGCCCCACCAGATGCAAACAATATGTGTTAATGAAAGTCTCCATATATCCGGATCTTTAAAAATATGCCAGCGTGGCTGGGAGATCCAACCTAGAACCCTGGCTGAATGCAAACAATGTATGGACAAACATCTCTATACATTGTCTCTATACATCTTGATCTTTAAAAATATGCCAGCGCAGCTGGGAGATCAAGATAGAAAACGGAACACCCAGGGCAGAGACAGGTATTAACAATCTAGTGCTTAAGGAGATAGAACAACGGGCATAACTTAAAGCAAAAGTAAGAAAATTCAGCAGGTCATAAAAAAGGTAAAGCCTATTGAATAGGAAGATCTAGGTAATTGGATTTGATTAATTTGATGTAATTCTTAGGTGTGTATCTATACTAATAACATGTAGAATTGAATGGCGTTCAATTGATTTTGGTATGTTTGACCAGCGGGCAAAATAAGTAAGCTTCTCAGCTTGAACTTGAAGTTGTGGGGAACAGTAGGATTTAAAGTTTTAATCTCTAAGTTTTCCCATGCTTGGAGAATAACCCACATGTTTCCCAAGGAAAGAAAATTGGAGATTTAAAGGGACAGACTCTTCCCAGGTCTGAAAAAGTTTTTCAGACTATTTGTGCATGTAGGTCTGTGTGGATTGAATAAAATGGAAATTGCATGAAAGGTCTTTGTGAAAAGTAAAAGAGAGAAAGAGAGATGACAGGATGCAAAGTAAAGCTGAATTGCTGACAGTTGCATTGTCAAATAATTCCAAAGCCCAAAGCAGAGGTTGATGTAATTGGTGTAAGAAAAAAAAAAAAGGCCACTGGCTACAAGAATGTCCCAAGACATGCTTGAATGCCCAGTTCCTCTTTTGGGTCATGATATCCTATGCAAAATGGGAGCTACACTGTCCTTTGAGGAAGATAAAATGGCTCTAATTATGAGGCACTCCCCCAGATGAGATATGGCAATGGTGGTTCAAGAATCCACCAGGCCATGCATATCATCATGCACACAATAATTATACAAGTAAAGCCTCTAGCCATGCCTGTTTGCCTATGCCTTCTTCACCATCTCAAATACATAGAAACAACTAAAAACTGTTTGCTTTTGAGTAGGAAAAGTACAGGTCAAAAGAGGCTGTTTGCTCTTGGAGACTAGGTTTCTCCAAGGATTAAAAAAAATTTTTACCTACCTTTTTTGGTTAAGTCTTTGCCTCAGGCCTAGAAAATTTCCAGCCTTGCGAAGATGGAAATATGTAGATAATATCCCAGTAACCAAACAGACGAAGGAGAATTGTTGAAAAAAAAAATACCAATCAATCAATTGCTTCATCTGTTAATGGACAAGGCAAAAAGCTGGAAGGCAGGGACAAAAAACCCCAAGTTAAATACTTAAGAGTAATAATATGTGAGTGAAAAAAAAAAAGCTGCTGTATGCCAAATTGCGAACCCATGAACAGCAGGATATTGCAGAATGAGGATTTCAAATTTCGTGCTTCTAGCCAAACCTCCTTACACATCTACTAAGGGGGGTGGAAAAAAGGAAGAACCCTTGCGAAGGGGGTGTGTGGAAAAAAAGGAAGAACCTTGCTTGCAGAAACGGGCATTTGAAACCCTAAAGTCAGAATTATCTCAGGCTCTGATAAGAAAAAAGGAAGTTGACAACAACTTATCTATCTAAACAACTGGACTGTTGCAAAAGGCTGGCTACATTGCTTAAAATTCTAGCGCCACAGCTCTCCTAATGGAGGAAGCTAATAAATTAACTTTTAGACAGCCTACCAATATCTACACTAGCCATGCAATTCAAGGAATTTTACATTTACAAATATCAGGGACACCCTGACTCAAAATCCACAAGTGACCTTGAAGCAAACAAATGCCCTAAACCCTGCCACCCTTTTGCCAATACCAGGACCCGAAATTGAGTATAATTGTATGAGAATCATTGAGAATCAGTTTTCATGTAGACCAGACTTAACTGATGTGCCGTTGAAATATGCAGACTATAGCTTGGATCAAGCTTCATTACTATGGGAGAACATTATGCAGTCTCCCTTGCCCAAGTCTTTGAGAGTGGACCTCTCCCAAAAGGCACCAGTGCCCAAGTGGCAGAATTGTGGGCTTTAATTTGTGCATTAGAAAGAACAAAGAATGAAAGGGTGAACATCTGAACTGACTCTGTATGCTTTCCTTACTTTGCATATCAATACTGCTGATTATAGGGAAAGAGGTCTTTTAACTGCCTCAGGAAAGAAATTAAGCAAATGTGTGAATTGCACTGTTAAGGAAAATATAAGGTGTGTTTTGATGCCTTACCCTTAGCTCTCTGCTCTGTGAGATGTACTCCATGTAAAGAACTTAAATTATCTCCTTTTGAAATGATGTTTGGATGGCCACCAGTTATAAGCCATAATTTGAAAAATCATATAAGGGACCTAGGACAGTTGTGGTCCTCATGGGTGAATCAAATGGTGGGAGAATTGAGTAAGTAAATACAAGTAATCCAACAGTATTGTGTCTCCCTTACCCCCACCATTTTTAACAACTTCCAGTCATAATATTCAGGTGGGGGACAGAGTGTGGTAAAACACAGGAAAGGGAAGAATTTGAAACCTAGATGGAAGGGCCCATATACTGTGGTCATGTGTTCTCCACTTGCAGTAAAAGTTTTAGAATCCAAGTCTTGGATTCATTGGACCCGCATTAAACCAGCCGCTGAAGAACACTGGAGGCTGATTCAGACAAATCCCGTCCCTTAGTAGTACGCCTAAAGAAATGCCTCCTATAAGCTTCCCTACCGGTAACGGGTAAGCTCTTACGGGGCAGAAGAAGCCCTACTGAAGTCACCCCCCTGGAAGCTGACTTCTCAACGTACTGCTGAAGATTTGGAGGAGGAAGACAACGTTTCATTTATTAGATATAAGATGTATTAGAAAGTGTGAGCACCTGTCAGGAAATGGCAAGCCAAGTATTCATAGTCATAACTGTACTATCTCTCGCTTTAGTGAATGTACTTAATTGTTGTATTGCATATTCATCCCTCAGGAATTGTCCCCTCCAGAGGAAGACAGGTGCTGAGGCTAAGATCATTAATTGTAATCAAGAGGGAAAATGAATCATCTGATGACACTTATGTTTGAGGAACCGTGGGAATGGGTTCTTTGCAGTATAATAGTTTTTGGATTGTGGGTGATATGTTTAGCAAATAAGATTTGGTTTTGTGGATTGCCCAAAGCTGATATTGCCATTCCTCAAACTATATATAATCCCTGCCTTCTCCCTGATGCAGTGATTCAGTGGGCTAAAAGAATTGTGTTAGGAGAAATTTTGCGTGAGGGACAATTATGAGCCTTTTGTGGCTCTGGCTGTTATTGGCAATAAGCTTGTTAAGTGATAATGTCTTGAATGTTGTGAAAATACCCGAGCAACCCCCCTTGCTCTTGAAGAAAGAACCGTGGATGCTATAAATCCCAAAGAACAGGGTGGAATCAAGTTACAGGATGTGGTACAGGTCTGCTTCCACCAACGATGCATCATTTATGCTTGGGGACAGAACCGTAAGCCAATCCCAACACCTAAAGTCAATTAATTGACAAACCCTGTAAGAAAAAGGGCAAAGCATAGGGAAAACAGACCCCTGCAACAATTGAGAAAAGGGGAACAGAAAAAAAGTGCTGGAATTAGGTCAAAGCTTAATCAATCAGTCTGATCCAGCCCTGGGTCAAAAATACTGGTTGTGTCTGTCTGCTGGATCTTTACCTTATCATGCTGTTTCAGTTGAGCAAAATCTTTGAAAACAACAACAACAACAAGAAGAAGAAAGATTAAGATAGTTCTTGTACATCAAACGATATCAAGAACCTGGCATTCCTGTGGGGTGACTATCAGAGGAACAATGCCCATCTGAAATGTACCTTGCCCCCAGGAAAACCCTTGTAGATGTGAAATTGACTCACAGCATGTCTCCCTCTGCTCAGAAGCTCTTCCAACAGAGGGTCACTTTCTCGCTCCAACCTCCACTTGTTTTTAATCAATGGGAAGGGAATCTGACCACTGGAAGCTGCCCCAAGGCCATTCCAGCCACCCCGACTTCCCGTTTGGCTTTCAATACAATCCACCATGGGATTTTGTGTTCATTTTCCCCCTGGAAACACCAGTTCCCACTATCTCTTTGAAGGACCAGTTCTCAGGGATAGGCAAATGGACCCTAACCAAGAAGTTCCATTACAGCCCCTAACTGGTATGTACTTGGCAGGAACCTTACAGGTCTGGACTAATGAAAAGAACCTGTGAGCCCATGCCTTTTCTATGAACATAGGAGTGTGTGTAGGGGGAAATGGAGTCTTCTTCTTATGTGAAAAAAGCTTACTGTTTTCATATGAATAGATCAGGGAAAGTCTGGGGGATGGTCCAAGAACTAGTTTGAGCTTCCTCTATTGGTCAAAAAAGTACAAGGAACAGATGTGTGGTTCTCTTGGCTACAGGGAACAGGTTGGATCAAGCAAATGCTATTTCTTTTATTATGTGGAATCACAAGTTCAGCCTTCCTCCCCTGCATAATACCCTTGCTTAAACAACTATGAGGTCTGTAAAGGAAACACAGGGTGAAAAGTAATTAATGTTAATGGAAAGCCTAATTCCACATACCCTCAAGGAAGATGAAGTCTCAGATACTAGTTCCTATATTCAAATTGCCCTCTTAGAAGTAAAGAAAGTGATTTTGGAAGATAAGCCCTAAGATGTGTATTCTTGTATCCTTGCTTTTTCTGCTATTCTGTATTCTGCATGCTTATATTGTTAATCTAACAGGCTAGACTCAATTGTGGGCCTTAATAGAGTCTAGAAGGGGGAAAAAAAAAGGGAATAAAATATGGATTAAAAATATAAGAATGAAGACGTGGCATAAAAGGGACAGTTGGAAACTTGCTTAAAGGGACAGGGAAATGTCATCAGCCCTCAACCACAACATGTTCCAGTAAAAGTCCCTATGTCAAAAGTCCAAAACCACAAGGTTCAAATAAAGTTCGTTAATGACACGTAGCCCTTACCTGTAACAAAAGGAGAAGTAAGACCCCCATCTCCTTATAGGGCTTTTCCCCCAAGGTAACCAATAAGAAATAAGTTAAGTGTTTCCGTGTTACACTGTCTTTGAGAATGTATAAGAATGTGTGCTTCGATAATAAAGATTGTTCAGAATTTCCAATGCTAGCTATGTGCTTGCTTTCTGAACCTGGCTGCCAAATAAACTTTTCCTGTATCCTGAGAAGTCTAAGCCTGTCTTTTTCTGCAACACTTTGAATTTCATTTTGTTAGATCTCTCTTAGCTTGTTGAAGGTAGAACTCTCTTAAAGACTCCACTGTTAGCTTGCTTGAGCAGTGCTTGGACTAGAAGACCTCCAAGGTCCCTTCCAGCTCTCTTAGTCTGTTATGGTGATTACGTTCCTTGTGCTTGATGAGGAATGTTTGGGGGGCTCCCCATAGGCTTAGAGCCAGAGGGGTTGAATGGGATCTTTGCCAGTTTCTTTGTGGGGTGAGAGTCGGGTCTGGTGTGGTGTGGATGTGCTTGTCTGACTGGTGGGAGAGGCCATCTATGGGGTGGCATGGGGTGTATGCATGAGAGGGGGAAGTGAAAGTACAGGTAGATGTTAGGCATGGCCTCCTCCTTCTCTTGCTTCCCCCTGAGAGGCTCTGGAGCAGCAGGAGCTTCTGCCTGACCCCGAGACCCTCCACCCAGCCCTGTCCTCCCGTTCTGCCCCCTGCTTCCTCAGCCTTGCTGCCTCTGGGCTCTCTGCTCCCCCGAGGCCTCTTCTGGGGACCCCTGGGCTCCCCTTCAGCTTCTGGCTGCTCTCCTCTCCCCTCCTCTCCTTCAGGCTGTTCTGCCCCCGACTGCTCAGTCCATTTGGCTGCTTGGTTCCGTCTCCCAGATCCGGCTCTGGCCAAACTCACCTGGCACACAAGGCAGCAAGTCAGTCCCCCCACCTCCCTCACTCCCTCCCTCCCTCCCTCCCCTAATCCTCCCTCCTCTCCTGGATAGACAGTTGGACACAGACTCCTTCGATGCTCTTTCTATGGAGATATTAGAAAGAAACATATCCTCCCAATAGCCAATAGGCATCCTGGCCATTCTGACATTGCTTAGCTCCAGTGGCTGCTTAAGGCTGAACAGACTGTGGTTACAGCAAAGGTGGCTCGATTCTCCACAGCAGCACTGGGGATCCCTGGGAAAGACGAGATTAATCCACCATGGCTATTTTACACAACTGATGTAGGAAACCCTTTTGCATTACTATTCCTTTTCCTTTTAGTATTTAATGGCTATGGGCCTCACAGGTTAAGGACTGATATTATAGTATCATTAGGCCATGTGTAACTGACAGATTGGATGCCCAATTGAGATTTTAATATAGATTTTATCTGTGGTTTATTATTTCATTCTAGAATTTTTAACTGGATATTCCTTGAGTGTTTTTATTTGTTCTGGTCTTTGATTGTAATAAACTTCCCTTGATTTGATGCAATTCCATTTACCAAGAAGGGGAGCTAAAAAGACATATGACAGACTTGACTGTTCCCCATGTAGTGAATACTTTCCTCAGATAAAGGAACAATTCATGTGTCTTCAAGAAATGTACCATCACATGGAGGTTGCAGTTCACATTTAAAAAAATAGGACAGAACCGACCATTAATTACTGGACAGGGGCCTTCCACCTGTGGATTCATGGCTCTTAAGACTCTTATCAGTTGTGGATAAGGAATGAGAACAGCCTGCCCCAATCTGGTGGCCTCCGGATGTTCATTCATGCATCCTCGTGGTTCATGCTTGGCAACAAATAAGGCCACTTTCCTCTGAGAAGGGGGATCCAGGTGTGTTTGCCAACACTGGTGTGGCTCCATTTGTAGACCAGAGACAGAACCTTTGATGTTGTGTCTGTTGCTGCTGCAGCCCTGGGAGACCTAGAATAAAAGGGGACCTCAACATTGTGACCAGATCCTTGGACTTTCCCTTGGACCGGTAGCTCTGAACTAATGAAGCTTAGACCGACGGCTTTTCCAAACAGCATATCCTCAAGAAGCGAAAAATAAAATAAAACCCGAGAACATGTTCTAATTAAAAACAAGCTTTAATACAAAAATAACAAAATAAGAAAATAAACAAATCTATCTAATTGTTACATTTTGGCAAGAACAAATGTTGTCCGCCTTCTTGAAGACGAACAAAGATCAAAAGGAAAGAAGTCTCTGGAATGTGTGATGTCCAGGCGCAGTACATCATTGCTGATAAGACCTATGACCTGCGCAGTAACTCTTTCAGTTCAGCTAGCAAACGAATTAACGCAGTGACAGTGACCAGATCCTTGGACTTTCACTTGGACCGGTAGCTCCCAGTCATTGCCCAGGCCCCTCTCCTCTTTGAGGGCACCTCAGATATCTGGATCCTGATGGAGAGAGCACAGAAATGGCCTCTCTGCCTTTTGGTCTCCAACCTTGGAAAGGGAACTTTGTGGGCCTGATTCTGCAAGGAAATCCTGCTCTTCCTTACAGCTTCTGAACAGTTACTTAAAGATGTCAACTGGGCTTTGGCTGTTATAACTATGGGTGTCATTTACGGAAACTGCTACATAAAACTTTATATCTTGCATATATAAAGAATTTCTGAAGTGTGTGTGTGTGTGTGTGTGTGTGTCTGTCTGTCTGTCTGTCTGTCTGTGTCTTGTGGCACAATAGTCTTTTTTCTATACTTATCTTTGATTCTTCTTTCTATTCCAGCTTAATTCAAGAAATTTAAAAAGAATAATTAATAAATTTCAGTTGCCAAAGATGACAGACCTTGGATGAAACAGTATAGAAACCCCACAATTTGGTTCCTTTGGGTTTATGTTCTCATGTTTTACATCCACATATCTTGCCTGAATCCAGGCTGCAAATCGTATAAGAGTGGATGACCTCCAGGAGCCTCTTTCTCCGTTCCATCATCCGGCAGGTGCATCAACTATAATTCCAAGAACTCCCAGGACTGGGTGGCCCATAGGTCAGAAGCATCCACAATGATGCAATCAAAGCTCTGCTGGAATTCTGGGAGTTGTAGTTGAACTCCCAGGATTCCCATATCTGAAATGGCCAGAATTCCCATATCTGAAATGGCCAAGCTGTGGAAAGCCAGCCCAGGGACAGATTCAAGACTCCAGCTCCCCTCCTGGAGATCAACACCATGTTTGCACCCAGGAGCCCCTTCCCTTCTCGAACTTCCTGCCTTCTTCCTCAGTTCCAGGAAAGAGGAAGAATCTCCTGCAATGAGTCATCCTGATTGGCGGCCTCCCACTTGTGGGTCTTCTCCTGCCTTTGCTGCTCTGGAGAAGCCACTCAGAAGAAACCTCCAACCCTCCACAAAAGGCCAACAAGGAAGACATGGGATCAACCTAAGATTTGCTTAATGACCACGCTCATTTGCTTAACAACTGTGGCAAGCTGGTTGTAAAATGAGGCAGAACTTACTTAAGAACTGCCTTGCTTAGCAACAGAAATTGTGGTCATACATGGAGGACTGCCTTGATTGCCTGATAGTCCATTGGAATTTATCTCCAGAGATGTTCAGGATCTTGCAATAAGAACTTTCCCTTTCTTCTCCCTTCTGCTCGCTTCTGAGGAGCCTGGAGCTGAGTTCTTGGTAGGGCTTATTTCTGGGGCTTCTGGGGCTGGAAGCAGCCTGAGATGACTGAGGGGAACCCCCCAGATCAGGCCTTCAAGGGTTGCACTGCTGGGCTTTTAACCCGAAGAGAGGGAGACCCTCTTTCTTTCCTCTGATGGAGTTTGAGAAACACCCAATCTCCTGCTTGCAACTATTCACCTGGTGCAGCCAAAAGGAGCCCAATCTCATCAGGATGCAGTCTGACTCTCCTGTGGGGTTTCTCCACCCACAACTTCTGGACTCCAGTCTCAACCTGGCCTATGCACTGGGGAAAAGAACTGGATGTTTCTGCTGTCCTTATCACCCAATAAGGAGATGGAGACAGGATGGTGGATCTCTTAGGAAAGCTTCTTTAACAGGGCAGGAGCAACTATGGGAAAAGTGAGCTAACTAGATTGTCAGGGTGGAAATTCAGCCCTGTTCCCCTCCTGGGGTAATTGTATTTAATGAGGGATGAACTGTGTTTTTTCCTTGAAGTATACTTCATAAATAAGAAAAATAAACCCGAGATATATTCTAAGAAACACATTTTATTGTAAAGAAAATGAAAACAAAGCTTACTAGCTAATGATTACATTTTGGCAGGGTTCCTGCCTACCTTCTTGGCGGGCGAACAAAAAAATAATGATGTGAAAAAGAATGTGGACATGCCTAGTGAGCTTAGTGATAAGAGTCAGATCAGTCTACCGTATGTCTTAGAGTTTAAGCACAGCTGGCAAACAAAAAAACACAGTGACATAGATCTCATTGGATGAGGACATCTAAGTATCTGGCTTGGTGGGATGGCCAATGGTTCTCATGGAGATTGTCAAACAACATAGTTGGAGCTTGGCTCCCATAGAATCTATCTTACTACTTTTCCTATTCATTCTCTCACACATACACTTTTAGTGCTGTCCATAGGAATCATTTTTTTTAAAAAAATATTTTTTAAAAGGTGTCAAATTCATTGGCAGTAAGTGAACAACAAATTCTCCTGAATGACTTTCACAGAGTTCTCTTTAGCAAGATTTAATGAGGTGAAAAGGAAGGCAGTTATAAGAATTAAAATCCTTCAACAATTTCCCATTTGGAAACATGTAGATATGATTTTCTTTGATTCCTGCATACAATCTAAGTGGAAATAATTCAGGTATTTGTTCAAATAAAAGGACATTATACCATTCTTAAATATCATGGTGTTTTTTCTCATGTTTTTACATTTGTTCTGGCTGTGAGATGCTCCTTTGTGTTCATGTCTGGCCTCAGGAGGATAATGTAGCACTTGGGGATGAAGATGCAGCCCAGCAGACCAGCACTGGAGGCCAGGATGGAGAAGACCTGAACAGCCACCATGTATTTCCCTTTGGTGCTCAGGTAGGTGGGCACAAAAGTCACCCAGACACTGCAGAAGACCAGCATGCTGAAGGTGATCAGCTTGGCTTCGTTGAAGGCCCCAGGCAGATTCCGGGCCAGGAAAGCCACCGTGAAGCAGATGGCAGCCAGGAAGCCCATGTAGCTGAGGGTGACGTAGAACATGACAACAGCCCCTTCGTTGCATTGCAGGATGATCTCTCCAGGCTGGGAGTGGAGGTCAGAGTCAGGGAAGGGGGGAGAAACTCCCAGCCAAGTGAAGCAGATGATAATTTGGACAGCAGAAGAAGAAAGGATGATGGAGTTGGCCAAGCTCTTCCCCAACCATCTCTTCACTCGGTTTCCTGGTTTTGTGGCCAGGAAAGCCAGCACCACCGTGATGGTTTTGGCCAAGAGAGAAGAAATGGCAACTGAGAAGATGATGCTGAAGACTGTTTGTCGGAGAAGGCAGGTGGTTTTCCTTGGTTGACCAATGTAGAGAGAAGGAGACAAGAAGCAGAACAAGAGGGAGACTAGAAGGATGTAGGAGAGGTCCCGGTTGTTGGCTTTGACAAGGGGAGTTTCTCGGTATTTAATGAAGATGATTAACACAAGACCCGTGATTAAGAACAAGAGTAGGGCAAAAGAGACCAGGATGATGCCCAGAAGTTCCTCATAAGACAGGAAGGTTATAACTTTTAGGATACATTGGATCCTGTCCACATTTGGATATTTATCATCCGGACACTTGGTGCATTTTTGTGTATCTGAGAAAGCAAAAAGCAATTTTCTTTAATATTCCCTCCTTTTATCTTACAAGAAATACCTTGTTTGGATAACAGCTGATACCAAGGGCATTTTCTAAGAATTATTTCTTAATGATTTCATTAAAAGAGCATAAGAAGAATATTTTTAAAAAAATATTGCTAGGTATATGAAGTTGAGGGAAGTCCTAGGATGTTAATTATTTTTGATGTAATGTATAGAATCTTCATACAGGTTCATTCATGCAGGTTAATAATGAATCATATAATATTTTAGGAAAACATTCCGAGTCCTGCCACATGGCAGTTAATACTGTAACCTCTGGAAGCAATCTGGAATTAAGGAGAAATTTCCTAACAGTAAGAACAATTAACCAGTGGAACAGCTGGCCTCCAGAAGTTGTGGGTGCTTCAACATTGGAGGCTTTTAAGAAGAGACTGGACAGCCACTTGTCTGAAATGGTATCGGTTCTCCTGCTTGAACAGGGGGTAGGACTAGAAGACCTCCAAGGTCCCTTCCAGCTCTATTCTGATTGATTGATTGACTGGCAGAATATTTGTGCAATGAGTTCCCTCCATAACTATCTAGAGCACCACATTATGGACCAGTGACATCTTCTCAGTGATCCTCAAGGGGAGAATCCAATATACAGATTACAGATTAATGGAGGGGACCTTGTATGTCATCTAGTCCACACCCCCATCCAAGTAGAGACCTTACACCATTTCTGAAAAATGGCACTCCAGTATCTTCTTGAAAGCCTCCAGTGATAAAGCTCCCACAACTTCCGAAGGTCTTTCAGAAGGTAGACCTGAAACAATTCATCAAGTTTCAAAGAATTTAGATGTTCCTAGAAACGTGAACTTAGCAGCACATATCCAGACTAGAAAGAGGAGAGAGATTTCCTCTGCTGTTAGTAAAGCTTGCCCAGTCTGCCATCCCCTCCTCCCATATCTTACCAGCCCCTCCTCCAAAGTCTTCTTGATTTACTTCCTTTTAGATAAGAAATTGTGCAGGTTAAAAAAAAAAAACGTGAGTTTCTGCCTTTTAACTTGCACTTTCATGAAAAGGTTCTGGATGCATCCAGTTCCACAAAGCCTCCCATTTTCCTCAGTGTGACCCACCTTCCTGAGTGGAGAAGGTTCCCTCCGGACAAGGAATGCAGTCATAGCAGCAAACTGGCTCTCCTTCTCGAGCCCTCTTGACAAATCCAGGATGACAACTTTCCGCACATTTGGACTGAGGCAGGGACTGAGCAGAGAAAAACAAGGAATGACAAAGAAAAGATGTTAGGACTCTCTGTCCATGGAAAATGGAGGGAGAAATGGATGGAGACAAGTAGCCTCTGGTCTTCACTGAGGTAAATATGAAATCTCTGACGACTTCTAAACAGATGCAGGAGGTATAACAACTGGCAGATTCTTCATTTAGTTCCTCCCTTTTGCTTTAGTAATTTAACATTACATTAAAGAACTTTTCTACTTAATTAAGTCTGAAGGGATGGAATTGAAAAAAAAAAGATTTACATATGATGATATATTCACATTAAAATTGAAAATAAAGTTTATTGTAAAAGATTTAGGAAACTTTTAATTCATTAGATTTTTCAATAAAAAATTAAATTGTGATGAAGAAACAAACTTCTGACCAGTAAGATCTTGAAATATTTGCATAAAACATGGCAAAGCCCCTCCCCTTAGGTCCCGTCTGTTGAAGAACTTCCATTATATGATACCAACTGGCATGGAACGCCAACCACCCTGGAGACTACAGGCTTTGCCCACTTGAAATGGAACCTCAGGCTTTGGAAAAACAGAGAAAAGACACCAAAATTTCTCCCACCTTATTGAGCAACTTTAACCATGAAAGAGTATCTTGGTTGATAGTAAGTCTCTGTCTTTTAAAATACGCCAAAGTCTCTTGTCTGGGATCCTCCTTGGGGAGACCCAAGAAGCCCCAAATCTCCAGATCTGCTTTTATCTCTCCATTTTGGTCCAAGTACAGTTTTCTCTCAGAAATATTCCAAAATTCATTCTTCTCCAGAAATGGATGAAACTAGTATTGAAACATCCAGGAATTTGAAAAGGAAACAAACTTAGTTTCTTATCCCATATTGAATCTTTCTTCTACAATGGTCTAATCTCCAAATATGGTTAAATAGGATACAAATACTGCCATTGTCTTCATAAGTGAATGAAAAAAGTTTGAGAAAAATTTGTCAATCATATACTGACAAAATATAGAGAAAATATAATTGACAGAATTGGTCAATTATAGGGAACTTTCTAGAGCAGATGACAAATAAAATGAACAGAGAAAAAATATGATTCATAAACTCTTTGAAAACAACAGGTAGATTCCCAGAAACCATGGGTTGATCAAGAAGAAAGTTGTCAGGCTAATCTTCTCCCTGGTCATCCTGATGGAAAACATCTCCAGATGTTCTAATTCTACTTGATTGTAATGGGGACATTAACAAAATTTTGCAAATGTGAAAGAACAAATATCCCACCAACTCTTTTCTCGGCCTGAAAAGTTAGGGAGGATCCTTTCTGAGTTTCTCTCCCATTATGCAGCTGCAGGATTCTCCCCTCTTCTCTGATCCTTCCCTAGGCAGCCTCTCTTCTCCTCATCCCAAAAGTCATTCTCACATATCATCACACTTCCTAAGTACATTATGGGAGCTCTGGTGATAGAACTGGATTTCAGTAAAGGACTCACAAACAATTTTTGTCATGTGATTGGAAACCTGAGGGTTGGTATGAAAGTGGATAAAAACTGTCTTCAAAATGAAACTCAAATAATATTTTACCCTTTTTAATATTTCCTATGAAACCTGAAGGTGATAGATAGCAATTTGCCATTGGTCATCAAGTTTTCTATATTCTCATTAATATGGTAATTAATATGATCTTAGAGTAAGCTAAGTTGATTGATTTAAAGAATATAAAGTCTTTCAAATTAGAAGCTTTATTTGAAACTTCATTTTAAAGTTTGATAAAATAACAATGGTTTTAAATCAACTTAAAAAGCGATAATCAGAAGCAAGCAACAATTGTTGAATAGAATGGATTGGATGGATGGACTGGAACTTAACTTGCTGCTGGCATCCCTGAAGGAGGAGTCTGGCTTGAAGGGAGGCTGCTTGGATATGGCTGGAGAGGCCATGGACCCTGAAGACTCAAAGTGGACAGAACGGATGATTGATGAAATGGATTCTTTCAAGAAGATTGAGGGAGATTGGGGAATGGACCTGTCATATTTAACTGGAAAACAAGTCTTAAGAGTCATCGTGTTTCAATTTACAGGAGATCCTATGATTTTGGGGAATGGAAAGCAGTTGTTGGGAAAGATCCTATGGTAATTAAAATTTTAAGGAAATATATTACTAAGAATCAAACAGATTTTAATCCTGGACAGATTCTGGACAGATTAGAGATAATGATTTTTGTGGTCTGTGGTAGATAAGAACCCCCCCCGTAAATTTTCTTTGAGTTGAACACAATAGCTGACAATAATTTTGAAGTTTTGAAATGTAACTTTATTGTTGGTCAGTCTCAAAAACCAAATTTTTAATATACAGCAGATAGATGACATGTCAAGTGGTTGCAAGTGGTATCCTCTTCATTGATTATCTGAATGCAAAGACTGAGCAGCCATCAGTCAGAGAAGCTTGAACTGGGATTCCTGCAGGGAAGGAGGGGGGTTGGGCTAGATCAATGGTAGTCAACCTTTTTCTACCTACCGCCCATTAATGGATCTTTCTTGATGGAAAAATTTCCTTACCACCCACCAATTTTTGCGCAAGTGCGGAATATTTTTTAGAAAGGAGTGCTTTTCCTTTTTATCTCCTTTTTAAAAAAATCTTCCTTAGGGCTATGTACAAAAGTAAGGCTGAGCTAGTTAGCCCACTTATTATTATTAGCCAACAACAATTCTCTCCTGCCTTTTCTTTCTCCTATTTTGCAACTGCTCTGCTCCGCTTCTTCCTGTCCCTGCTACCAGTTTCTACTCCTCCCCTTCCTCTTCCCACGTGTTTGCAACTGCTCTGCTCCACTTCTGCCTGTCCCTGCTAACAGTTTCTACTCCTCCCCTTCCTCTTCCCATGAGTTTGCAACTGCTCTGCTCCGCTTCTGCCTGTCCCTGCTAACAGTTTCTACTCCTCCCCTTCCTCTTCCCATGTGTTTGCTTGTGCACGTGCTTGTGCTCGCCTGCCCACTCGCACAAAAGGAGGTTTTAACCTCCGAAATCCCTAATGCACGCATTCTCGCACGCGTTAGTTCAAAAGGAGGTTTTAACCTCTGAAATCCCCACCGCCCACCTGGAATCCCAAAACGCCCACTAGTGGGCGGTAGGGACCAGGTTGACAACCCATGGGCTAGATGGTCTCAGGGTCTCCTCCAAATTTATACAGGTTGTCATGCCACAATGTATAACTGTTGTGCTCTTGTTGCTCTAGCCCCACCTAGTGGCCAGAGGCAGATAAGCCTAACTATATGGTTTGAAGCCAGACTCCATTGGAGCCTTTGGAGAAGACGGAAGCAGCCGTTTTGACTGAAACACCTGGTCATCCCTCCCTCACACGGAGCATCACTGGAGAGGTTCCAGCTGCTTCTTTGTTGGCTGTTAGTTAATGCTGCCTATCTCGTCTTTATATTTGATTTCCACTCTTTGCATCTCCTCAGTTTCACCTGCCCTCTTCTCCCAATAAAGCATCCAGATGCACACCAGGCTCCCTTTCATTGGAGGAGAATAGGGGGGTTTAGCTGCCTGTCCAGCTGCACACAGACTCAGGTGCAATGGGGACGGAAGAAAGGTGGAATTCCGCCAGGCTAATCACAAACCCACAAAAACAGAAATTTATTTTAAAAAGAATAGAGCATTTTCCAATTATCAGTGCTAAATATAAAAATGCCATGGAACCATTAATTCCCTGAGTAATTAAATTGGCCAGATCTGTTGAGATGGTTCCCCTCCTTCTCCTCTGGATTCCTCCTCCAAAGGATCTAAGATTAATGGATCCATATCGGGACCCCCATACCTGCCACGGTTGCAGCCTTGGAGACCCCAAGATCCTTTTACCCTCTTTCCTTGTCCTCCCCAATCTGGAGGAATAAGCGGCATTCAAGGCCTGGGCCAGAGTCTGCATGATACTGTAGTAATGGTGGTGATTTCTGATCCTTCTTCTGTCCCATTTCCACTGGGTCTGCAGTGGGGCTTTCTGGGTGCATCTTCTGCGGCCTTTGACAGAAAAGACGTGCTTTGAAAGAGAACAGTGGAAATAATGATATTGAAATGGATCTTCCACAAAGAAATGGGGTTCAAAGGCATCATCTATTGGCCTTTCTTTTTGCAGATAATTAAAGTTCCAAATACTATGGATGTATTTGAGATGTCTGTCCTTATCTATATCATACAGTGCAAAATTTGTGAGGATCCAGACTTTCCCTTCAATGGGTCCTGGCAAATGCAAAAGTGTTTCATGGAAAGGAATGAGTCTGTCTAAAATGGGATCAGATTCCATGAAGTGAACAAAGACGTTGACTTGTCTCCACTTAGAGAGGGAATCCCTGGGGGCTGCTGTATGTCCAGTTGTTGAGAACAGTTGTGATATAACCACACACAAATTCCATTCCTGACAAGCACAGGAGGGAAAGTCCTCATGAAATTCTCTCCCTTCTCTGTGTCTGAAGCAAAGAGGCCAATCAGGGTCCATCTGAAGTGGAGCAGCACTTGAACAATTGCTTGGTAGTAGAATCCTTCTTTGGGTAGCAATGGGTGGAAAAAGGGGAATTTACTTTTATCACCCAGAGCCTCTGAAACAATCTTTTGACTGGTCTGAAAAAGCAATGAAGAATGCTGTGTTATATTTGGGGTCAGATCAAGTCCAAAATATTAGATTTTAATAAATCCAACCTGATTCTTATGAATGCATTAGAATAGTTTGTTAATTAGACATTGTTTAAAATATTAATGATAGAATATTATTAAGATTGTATAATAAAAGTGGGAAATAATAAACAAATTAAAAAACAATAAAAAATGCAAATCATATTACTGTATTGCCCCTACAATTTAGTGCAATTAGATTATCATGTGGAAATGCCAACTGAAGTGTTCTATTCCAATAAGGGGCCCTACTATAATATTTGAGGATTGTTGCACCTTTTTCTGCTTCTGTATCCCAGATTCTTTGTGGAGGAATGTGTTCAGCTTCTTCTTTATTTGTACAATAAACAAGGAAACTGTTCCTAATATGATTTGTCAGTTGTGTAATCCACGTTTGGTCTTTAATTGAAGTTTTGTCTGTTCTAACAGCCACAATTTTCAGTGTCAGTTTCTATAGATTAAATGCCAATATTCATATTTTCTGATTTAAGACAAAGGAGAAATTGTGTAAATTCCCAAATCAGCTCTGAGGGGCAGCAGCTGGAGTCCTTTACTCCACCCCAAGATACTCCTTGGAGGCTGTGATTGGGTTGGTTCTGCTGGTGGTTTCTCTCTGAAGCCCCAAAGACCAGATTGATGTAAGAACATGGGGGGGGGAAACCTTGGCCTCATATACTTCCGTAATTGGGGCTGAGGAAGCTGGAGAGCTTTGAGGTTTTCATTTAAGCACCACTTTCACTCATGTCTTTGATCTAACTGAGCTCCTTTGATGATGAGGGAGCCAAGATTCAGTCTCAGAGAAAACAACCCCAGGTAAGGAAATGTCTTACTTGCTCTATTGGCTGACTATCTATGGCTAGGATGTCATTTCCCAAAGACCATAACTTTTGAACTTTTTTTTTATTATCAGGTAATTATTATGACAAAACCACCCAAGTCTTCTTTGGAGGGTATACAATACAATGTGTAAGTATGATAATATCACATTATCAGTGTAAATCAGCATGTTCCAATATGAATTTAGCATGCTAGACATTTGTACCTAAAACACAACTTATAACAAAATAAAAATGTTGGAAGGGAACTTGGAGGTCTTCTAGACCAACCCTCTGCTGAAGCAGGAGATGCTAAACACATATATACTGGGTGAAACCAGGCTTAATAGCAATAACTATGAGAGGAATCCTGGAGTCTTAGTGGACAACCAATTAAATATGAGCCAACAGTGTGCAGTGGCAGCCAAAAAAGCCAATGCAATCCCAAGTTGCATTAACAGAGGGATACAATCTAGATCAAGAGAGGCACTAATACCACTTTGTAAAGCCTTAGTAAGACCACACCTAGAGTACTGCATCCAGTTTTGGTCACCACACTATAAAAAGATGTTGAGACTCTAGAAAAAGTGCAGAGAAGAGCAGCCAAAACGATTAGGGGACTGGAGGCTAAAACATATGAAGAACGGTTGCAGGAACTGGGCATGGCTAGTCTAGTGAAGAGAAGGACCAGGGGAGACATGATAGCAGTCTTCCAATATTTGAGGGGCTGCCACAGAGAGGAGAGGGTCAAGCTATTTTCCACCTGAAGGCCATAGAAGGAATAATGAATGCAAATTGAATAAGGAGAGATTCAACTTGGAAATAAGGATTTTTTTTTGACAGTGAGACCAAACAGACAACAGAACAGTTTGCCTTCATAAATTCTTGGAACTTCATCAGTGGAAGCTTTCAAGAAGACACTGGACTACCATCTGTCAGAAATGTTGTAGGGTCTGCTTGGACTAGATGACCTATAAGATCCCTTTCAACTCTGTTAATCTGTATCTATCTATACTATTCCAGACAAGTGGCTGTCCAGTCTCTTCTTAAAAGCCTCCAGTGATGGACACCCATGATTTCTGAAGGGTAGACGTTCCATTCCTCGCCATTAGGAGATTTCTTCTTATTTCTAGGTTGTTTCTCTCCTTGATTAGTCTCCATCCATTGTCTGTTTTGGCTGCTGCCAAATCATTGATGAAGATGTTGAAGAGTACTGGGCCTAAAATGGAACCTTGGGGTCCCCCACTGCTTGTTTCCCTCATGTAGATGTAGTTCCACTGAGGACCACAGGCTGAGTCCATCTGGGGGTGATGCTGTCTATCCCACATATTTTTAGCTTATGGAGACATAGATTGTGGTTAAATTTGTCAAAGCCTTTCTGAAACCCAAGTATATTACATGCACTGCATTTTTCCTGTCCACTAATTTAATATTTTTTGTCAAAGAATGAAATAACATTTATTCATGACTTGTTTTTAGACCCTTCATTACTCCTAGTAAAAGTCATTCACATTTACACTAAATTACAAGGGTTCAAATATGTACCCTTCCCTTCCTCCTTGTTAAGTATCGATCCTTCTTTTTGTGGCTCCATAGAGCCCACACCCAGGGATGGGATTCAGCCGGTATGGACCGGTTCAGGCAAACCGGTTGTTCCGGTGATCAGTTGGCCCCGCCAACCTGCCCCTGCCCTATTCCTTCCTATATTTCCTTTGTTTGAAGCCCAGCTTATTGGTGCAGTTGAGCGGATTGCCGTGCCTCTGCTGTTTTACTCACAGGGGCAGCAGTAAAAGGTAAGTTTTAGATCTGTTTTCAAACAAACTGTGCACGTGAAGAGTGTTGATTGGTTGAATCCCACCACTGCCCACACCTGCCTCTCAAATAAGGGCTTGTAGAAAGGGCTTGGATCAGGACCAACAGGCTGGGCTCCGTTGTGAGGGCAAACAATTTCCTCCATCACATTTCTCCATTTACTGTGTCAAATGCTGCACTAACATCTAGAAAGCCAGAAAACTGTCGTTTACCTCACTGATATAGATTAGATATTTCAAGATAAATTTGTTCCCAATATTAGATTATTAATTTATGCTTTATTTCATATAAAATCTATGCAGCTTTTCACTCTACCTAAAACCTTCTGGTATTCTACAGGGAATACATTTTTACAAGTTTAACTAAGAGGATCATGGCATAAATTTTAGCCACAATATCTGCTTGTCTAATTGCTAGACTCCTTTTTAGTCCACTTTTCAAATTGCTACTATTGCCAAGTTCAATCTGAGTGGACAGTGCAGGCATTATTTATATGTGAATATGAAGATGCCAATAGAGGCTCCAACAACCAGGGATATTTTTTGATCAGTTAATAGTTCGTAGGATATCTTCTCCAGGGAATATATTGCATTTCAGGCCTTTTCTGATTAATCTCAACATGAATATAAAGGGGTAAAATATTGACATTTTTGCTAATATGGAAAAAAGCAGCTCTTGAATTCCATGGAGAAGACATGATTGCATCTATTGCTCGCCTACCATCACCCACCACTCACTTTATCCACACACAAACCTGTGGGACTTTGTAGGTGCCTCCTAATGTTGACATCTGGATGGAGATGTCCCTGTTAGCTACATCAAGAAGAGCCAGAAGGTTTTCCTTTCTTCCACAGCCGTAGTTGGGGACATTGGCTTCTCCCGTGGAGAGAATGTCCAGCAAGGCATTTGAAGTTTGTAAAGGGCTCATATAGTAGTCATGGATATTGTAGCCAAGTGTGAAATTGTTCAGGAACTTGGAATTCTTATTGACCATTTGAATAGCAGAAATTAATAGTAAGCCATATATAAAACCATAAATACTCCTATTGTAAAAAAAGGCAATTATAATCAACAGCAGCAACAAATATTTCTTTTAATATATAACCCTCCAGAAGCCTACTGAGCCTTAAGCCAACATTGATCCAAAAGCATTGATCAGTTACACAAATATGGAAATTGGCTGAGGTATGACAACTACAACTGGTTCCACCACTACTTTGAATAAAATTCATTATTCAAGTGATAAATTAAAGATTGAACAGAGAGAGGAAAATCATCTGCCTTCCGTTCAGCTTTTTTTCAGAGCCATTTTTGGATTTGAGTCTCTTCCACAAAATCAGACAAAAGAGAAAAGCCATGGAAATCAAAATCATTCAGGAAATTAGACATATCCCCCAATATAGGAATAAATGAAAAATTAAAAAACAGAAAAGAAGGAGAGTGTTAGAATGGAGGGAGTGCAATTCCATCACCCTGAATGACTTACTGATCATTGAACACAAACTGAAGAGAAGGAGGAGCCACATTGAAAAGCAAGTTTATATTCAATCTTTCCACTCCACTGGTGACTATACTGATGAGATGGTCTCCTGGGCTGTAAAAGCTCTGTGGTTGTTTTTCATCCTGATGCTCCAAACTCAGCGGGCATTTCATTCTCAGCTTCCCAGAGAGTGGATGGGACACCAGCAGCATCAGAAGCAGAAGGTCCATAATTCATGGGGTGAATCCATCAATCCCTTTCCCATTTCTAAAGAAGAATTAGAAGAATTCAAAGGACTCTCACAAGGTGGAACATCCAGTTGCTTTCCTGATTGAAACACAGAGAAACACTCAGCTTCACCTGGAAAGGAGAGAGATGGACATTCAAGAGCACAGACCCTGCCTGTCCCAAAACTCCATATTTCTCTCCCCAAAGTCTCCCCAGCAGGATTCAGCCAAAGAGCAGAGCTGAAACTTTTATCATAATTCTCCCTCTCAGGAGGGATCCCTGGATAATTCAACCAGTTCTTGGATTCAAAGGTTGTTGGGAAATTCTCTGGAGGGAAGTGAAAGGGAAATAATCCCCATGTGGTTCATAATAATAGGGGCAGGGATGGAATTAAATCCATCATCTAGAATTGAGAGGTTTGGGGTCTCCATGCTTGAAAATGGCCCCTGGAGGGAATACACGGCACCTGTGGCTGAAGACAAAAAGAAATGTGACATTTGTTAGCATTGTGGTTAAAGAGAAAATCCCAGGGGCCAGTTAATGCCTGAGCAAGTCACAGATCTGAAAAAGCTCCCTGCTCAGCAGGAGCCAAAATTTATTTTATTTTGAAAGATGATGCTCAAGGACATTGCACAAAAGGGCTGATGCAATAGTGCAGCCAGTTTTTAAGAACATAAGCAATTTTAATGAAAAACTAGTTACCAGAATTTTGCAGAGTTAATCTGAGGGAGGGAGGGAGAGAGGAAAGGGGAGCTCAGGACCCTCGCATGATAGATGGAAAGCTGATCTGCAAAATCCCAGTTCCATCTTCAGAGACCTGAGAATGCAGAAGCTCATATCCCATGTTCCCCTGCCACGCTTTCTCATTCAGAGACCAAGCAAGGAGTTCTTGCAGGTTTCTTCGGCCTCGCTTGGGCTCTGTGTCTTTCCAGGACAGGTTCCTATGGGGGAGAAGCCATGCAGTGTGATGGACAGCTAAAGCATTGAAAGAGGATCCTAAGTGCTGGATAGGGAATTCTGGGAATTGAAGTCCAGACATCTTCAGGTTGCTACGGTTGGGCAACCTGCCCTAAGAGGCCCTACAGTGGGCAATCAGACAGATGACCTCTAAGGTCCCTTCCGACTCCATTTCCCCATCATTCTAACCACTTGTCTCTCATGTTAGATCAGCGCAAATACAGCAGGCGAGAGGCGCAGGTGATTTCAGCACTTTTATTTCCAGTAAAATGTGACTGTGCTCTGTCGGCTGGGCTGCCAGAGCTCGCCCTTTAAGGAGCTCCAGGCATACCAGCAGCCAATGACAGCAGTTTAATCTCCCGTGGTCAGGACAGTCAACCAGTGGCGAGCATGAAATCTTATGTAGATTCTAGCCAATCCGTGGTGAGCATGAAGCCTTACGTAGATTCTAGCCAATCCGTGGCAAGCATGAAACCTTATGTAGATTCTAGCCAGTCCATACGTAGCACCCATGGCAATCAGGAACATCTGTCCTTCTACTGGTCCGACAAAATCAATATGTATGCGGGAGCAAAGCCCCTTGGCCACCTCCCATTCATGAATGGGTGTCCGTGGTGGTGCTGGTCACGTCTCCTGGCAAGGTTTGCATATGGCCACCCACTCAGTAATGTCCTTGTCCATCTGGGGCCAACAGATGTAGCTCCAGGCTAATGCCTTCATCCTCACGATCCCGGGGTGTCCCACGTGTAGGGTGTCCATGGCTCGCCTCTGAAGCTTTTGGGGAATGATGACCCTTTCTCCTCACAGTAAACCGCCCTTAATGGTTGACAGTTCGGTTTGCTTACTGTGGTAACTCTGGAACTCCTCCCCAAGTTTCTCCTGTGGCCACCCCCTCAACACCCAGTTCAGAACTTTCCGCAATGTTTTGTCTTTTGGGGTGTGCTCTGTGATGTCTCTGGCGATCACTGGGCTGGCTGGGTCGATGCCGATTAATAGTACTTGGGCGGTGGGTGCAGGGTGTTCCACTAGTTCTGGCAGCGGGCAGCGGCTGAGAGTGTTGGCGTGGCTGATGTCTTTCCCAGATCGATGGATCAGTTTGTAGTCATACGCCGTGAGGAAAATGGCCCATCTGGTCATCCTCGGGGACATATATCGAGGGGTCTGTTGATTGCCGGCGAGGAGTCCTAACAGGGGCTTATGGTTGGTGACGAGCTCGAAACACCTACCGTACACATATTCATGGAACCACTTGATTCCTGCCACCACGGCCAAAGCCTCTTTATCAATTTGACTGTAGTTGCGCCCAACAGGTGACAGGGTCTTGGAGTAGTATGTGATCAGTGCTTCCATTCCATCTGGCAAGTGGTGGCTGAGGACCGCCCCAACTCTGAAGGGGGAGATGTCACAGGTGATCCGAACCAGCAATGTGGGGTTGTATTGGATCAGGACGCTGTTGGAAGAGAGGAGTCTTTTACTACTGCAAAAGCTCGGACTTCCCTCTGTCCCCAGGTCCACGGTGTCATCTTCCCCAGGAGTTTGTGGAGCAGCTCAGCAACAGTGGCCTTCTGTTGTAAAAAAATACTGTAAAAATTTAACAGTCCCAAGAAGGCTTGCAGCTCTGCCTTATTCTTTGGGGTGGGAGCATTCTTAATGGCTTTCACCTTGCTGTCGGTCGGACGGATGCCCGACCCATCTATTAGGAGCCTAGGAACTCTAGCTGTCTTACGCTGATTTTGCATTTATTTGGATTCACTTTGAGTCCTTTTTTCTGGAACTTCCCCAAAGTCTCGCGCACGCATTCCATGAATTGGCCTATGGACTCCCCTGATATAAAAATGTCATCAAAGTATGGCACCACCCCTAGGATTCCATGTAGTAGCCACTCCATTAGGCACTGAAAAAGTCCGCGGGCTACGCTGACCCCAAACTGCAACCTGGTACATTTAAATGCCCCCCTGTGAGTCACTATGGTCTGTGCTTCAGCAGTGGCTTCATCTACTGGCAGCTGCTCATAGGCTTGGGCAAAGTCTAGTTTGGCGAATACCTTCCCGCTTCCTAGGGAATGCAACAGATGTTGCACCACTGACATTGGGTATGCACTCTGCTGGAGGGCCTTATTCAGTGTACACTTGTAATCCGCGCAGAGGCGAACGGATCCATCTGGCTTCACGGGGGTGACTATGGGGGTCTCCCATGCTGCATGGTCAGTTGGCACTAGGATTCCCTGGGTGATTAGCTTGTCTAGTTTTTCCTCGACCTTGGGCCACAAAGCAAATGGTATCCTTTGGGATTTGAGCCTGATGGGGGTTACATGGGGGTCTAGGTTAAATGAAATGGGTTTCCTCGCATATTTACCTGGGCCCCCTTCAAAGACTTCCGTGAACTCCACTAACTGTCAGTGTTCCAAATATCATAAAGAATTAAATCATTGTCCAAGGCAAAGTTATCCTTAAAACTCCAATTTAATAAGACAGACTTGTTGGCATTATGCTGTGAAATTTCAACTCTAATGTACATCCTGTGGGTTCACCCAGTTGAAAGTTCATTATCTATCCCCACACCCCATAATTCATCACATGGTCCAATCTTCATCTTCCACGCTGGCATGTACAGCCCTCTGCTTCCGGTCAGGTGTCGAGGTACTGAGACAAAAGACGACCTTGAGCTTCTAAGAAGAACCATAACAATACATTCCACAATCCTACTCCTTTCTATTCCCCCCTCCCAACTACTACACTAATGAAACAGCATAAGAAATTAATAAAAAGTGTGGCAGGCCAAAGATCCTAAAAGGAACAGAACTACAGGCCTGACACTAACAGCTGATCCAGTTCTGGGTGGTTACGCAGTGCAGTCCGGTGATATCTAGGCCCAGGGGTTTAAACCATTTCACTCCCAGCAGGGATGATCGGTGGCTGCCAATGACCATGAGAGATAGCCGGCCCTGGAACTCGTGGAATGCCACTTTGACCTCCATTCTGCCCAGGACTTCTATCCGGTTCCCTTGATAGTCATTCAGGCAGATATTTGCCGGCCTCAGAAGCTTCCTGCTTGCTGCTGGGTTCAATTTTTTAATCATTTGCCAGGATACAATTGTAAAATACGACCCTGTATCCAGCTCCATTTTGCAAGGCCCTCCTTAAATGGTGATGATGGCATGGTATTTCTCCCTCTCAAATGTGTCTGTGTGCCCCATGGTCGTGTGATTGATTTCTCTGGGAGCTTGATATTGGTCCTCTCTTCGTCTGCTCCGTTGTTGGCTGGCTCTTGGGTTTCCTATTCTTCCTGCCAGTGCTACCGGCCTGGGCTGAAACAGAATGGGTTGGGGTGCTTTGCAGGCTTCGGCAATGTGGCCCTTCTGGCATCGGTGGCATGTCGCGTCTCAGAAATGGCAAGCTGTCCTTGTGTGAAATCCCATGCAGCCTGGGCAACGTGACTGCCTGTTCTCTGCGTTCCTGGGTTCTGCCGCCTTTCTGGTATACTCAGTGGATGGTGTCATCTGTGTCGTCCCAGGCATCATCGTACTCAGGGACTTCGGGTGACCAGTTGGGCTCCTGGTATGTGTGGTGCACCCCGCTGGTCTTCCTTATATTTGCCGCTGAGTTGTCTGATGATTCTGCAGCCCTGGCCTCCTCAACAACATCCTTGAATGAGACCCCTCTCCTTATCAACAGTTTCTTTTGTAAAGAGAGGTCTCTCATCCCCAGGATGATCTGGTCCTTCATCATTTCTTCAGGATTTATGAATTCGCACCTGGTAGCAATCTCCCGAAGGCTGGCCACAAAATCATTGACGGTCTCGCCCTCTTGTTGGCGCCGGTGATAAAACTCGTTCTGGCTTACCATGGGGGCAGCGGATGGTGTGTAGTGGTCTTCTAGGGCACATTGCAGGGTGGTCCAGGCGACGGTCTCCACGTCTGCTGGGGCGATCAGCATCTGTGCTATCTTATAGATCTTGGTGCCACAGTAGATCAGGAATAATGCTCTCTTCCTGTTGTCTGTCCTGTCCTTGTAATCATTGGCTTCCAGAAACATTCTGAAATGGCCCATGTATGTGTGCCATTCTTCCATCTGCAGGTTGAAGATCGCTGGAGAAGGAGATGCTTGCGATGCCATTTGTGCTGGTGGTCGGGGTCCTTGTTGCAAAGATGGCTGAGTGGTTCACGAGGAAGTTCTCAGGTCCCTTTGTCCTTCGTTGCCAGTGTTAGATTGGTGTGAATACAGCAGGCGAGAGGCGCGGGTGATTTCAGCACTTTTATTTCCAGTAAAATGTGACTGCGCTCTGCCAGCTGGGCTGCCAGAGCTCGCCCTTTAAGGAGCTCCAGGCAGACCAGCCAGCCAATGACAGCAGTTTAAATCTCCTGCGATCAGGACAGCTAATCTGTGGCAAGCATGAAACCTTATGTACATTCTAGCCAATCCGTGGCGAGCATGAAACCTTATGTAGATTCTAGCCAGTCCATAACACTTCATGTCACCATAATAACAAGGCCAGGCTTTGATCACAACCAACTAAATGAATGGTTGATCCTGCCCTACTGTCAGAAGCCGCTCTCCCCAGAAGTCCCCCTGAAATCCCCCCCCCCCACAAAGCTCTCCCTGAAAGCCTATCCTCTCCTGCCAAGGGAGCTGCCGGTGCAGAGAAAGAGGGGAGAGAGTGAGGGGGCAACTCCCCCAATTTCAGTGGGGCTGAGCTGGGTTCCCCGTGGCTGATGGAGGGGAGGATGCAGAGTTTCTCCCAGGCTGGGATGGGGGGCTCAAAGGGGGCAGAGAAGGGGCTGCACTGGGTCAGCCTCATTCGAGCTTCTTCAGGGGCTCCTGCTGAAGGAAAGTTAGGGGTCACCTGAGGACACATGGGGTCCTCCTCCTCCTCCAGGGTCACCCAGCACCCAAATCTGATACTGGATCCAGCAAGAGGCAGCTGGATCTTCTGAGGAGACCCTCTTGGGGCTTCTGGGGCTCCCCCCTGCTCCCAATGGGCTTCGGGTTTGTTCACCACCCCCAAATTCAGAGGGCTCCCCTTTTGAGAAACAGCTTCTAGCATGTATTTTGGGAAAACATTCCTTTTCTCTTGGGTATTGTAAATGCCAGGCCCTTTTGACACAACCTGGTGGACTAAATCCAGCAAGCTTGTTTGTTTCATAATATCTGGAGGGATTGATCCTAGAGTATTGATTATCTACCTCTGCCGTTTCCCTATTGATTGAGATTAAAAAAAGGATTATAATTTCATAGAATTTACTCTTTTCTCTTTAATCCAGTCTTTCCTGACCGCTCTCCTTTTCTTAGTCTAATGGACATGGGACCCACTTAGAAACAAAAACTAACAAATTGAAAGGGAAGAAATATATTGTTGGTGGTAAAAGAAGACACACAAAGTAGGTAAACAGATCTCTCATTCTTGTATTTTAATGGGATTTTCTTTATTTCATCTAGGAGTTGATGAGAATTATTCAGAGCCAAATCTGATGTCATTGCAAGGAACCGCAGGTGACCTGGGAGGAGGGTCTCCTCCATCTCAATGAAGACCTCAAAGGCCAGAAGAAAAACAGCCAGAGAGCCAAGAGGAGAAGCCATTTCAATCCTTGATGGGTGGAGAGAGTCTCAAAAAGAGCAGATCCCTCCCTTCCCATCAAAGGATGGGAAGAAAACTTCAGGGAGAAACCAGATCAATGCAGGGAGTGGAAAGGTCTTCAGAAGGAGTCCTTCTCTTCTCTCCCAGGAAAGGCTGCCTAAGGGAGAATCCTTCGGAATGTGAGGACTTGAAAGGGGGTGCAGAGAGAGCTTCACCTGGCTTCCTAGAGGGAGAAACCCTGAACAGGAGATGCAGGAAGGGTGGAAAGAGCTTCAGAGATGGGATTTATCTATTACCATATGACCATATTTGTCTCTGCTCCACGGAGGCAAAAAATCAGATCAATGCAATTTAGGATTAATATATGGAGTTCTGATATAAAAGAATATCCCAAACAGGCCCTACTTTTAACATGAGGCAGAATTCAAGGGGAATGATTGCCTCCTTTGTGGTTAGAAGACAGGCAGCACCAGTTAAGTGACAACAACCTAGAGAGGCACCAAACTCCATAGCTCTGGGTGACCTTTCCCAGTAGTCAAGAGACCTTGTTGAAGGACAGCAGAAGTCAATTCCCTTGTTATTCTATTCCTGCAGCATCATTTTCCTGACATGTCCTGACAGGAAGGACAACAACCACTACAGAACTGAGCCCCCGGGGTTATATTTGTAACTTTTCACTAACTTGCTTTTCGCAAGCCTCTCCTCTGCACATGGAGCCCAGAAGAAGCTCAGGATCCCAAGAGGAGAAGTTGCCTCTCACTGTAATTATGACCCTCTGGGCCTTTGAGTTCTCCACACCTGTGATAGAGACATCAGATTTAAGCCTTATGAAAAGGATTGTCTGTCAGAAAAGAATAAATTTGTTAGATCACAATTTTGGGACAGGCAGGACCTGTGCTCTTGATTGTACGCTTCTCTTCTTTCCAGGTGAAGCTGAGCGTTTCTCTCTTTCTATCAGGAAAGTCGCTGGCATTTCCATCTTCTGAGAGTGCTTTGTATTCTTCCAACTGTTCCTGCTGTTGGTGTTAGAAACAGGAAGAGGATTAATAAAACTCCATGAATTATGGACCTTCTGCTTCTGATGCTGCTTTTGTCCCATCCAGTCTCTGGGAAGCCTAGAATGAAATGTCCTCTGAATTTGGAGCACCAGGATGGAAACAATCCATGGAGCTTTTACAGACCAGGAGACCATCTCATCGGTATAGTCACAACTGAAACACAAATATCACCTATAATGTTGCCTTTCAACAGTGCTCCTTCTGTACCTTTTCCTTCGTAAGTCATTCAGGGTGGTGGAGTTGCATTCTCTCCATTTGCAATTCACACTTTCCTTCCTTTCTTCTCAATTCGCTTACTTTTATATTATAGGTCTAATATCCTGAATGATTTTGATTTCCCTAACTTGCCTCTTTGTTCTTATTTTGTAGAAGAGACTCATATCCAAAGATAAGATGGGGTTAAAAAAACCTGAAGGCAATCCAGATTATTTTCCTCTCCCCATTCACACTTGAATTCATTTTGTTTAAAGGAAGGATTGAAACATTTATAGTTGCCTCTGTCCAACCCACACTCATATTTCTATGACTGATTATTGGTTTTGGATCAATATTGGCTTAAGACTCAGTAGCCTTGTGGAGACAAAAAGGAATAAATTCTTTTAAAAAGTTACTGTTGATGATAATAACATGAACTTTTTTTTTACAATAGGGTTTCTTTTGATTTCTTAGAGACACCCTACAATTAATTTTCACCATTCAAGTGGTCAACAAGAATCATCAGCTCCTGCACAACCTCACACTTGGCTACAACATCCATGACAACTATTTGAACACTTTATTCACTTCAGAAGCTTTGCTGGACATGCTCTCCACTGGAGAAGCCAATGTCCCTAACTATGGCTGTGGAAGGAAGGACAACCTTCTGACTCTGATTGATATAGCTAAAAGGGATGTATCCATCCAGATGTCAACATTAGCAGCATCTTACAAAGTCCCACAGGTTTGTGTGTGTGTTTTTCTGTGTCTGGTAGTGGATGTTGGTGGGTGAGCAACAGATGCAATTTTATCTTCTTCATGGAATTCAAGAGTTGCTTTTCTCCATATTAGTAAATGTTCAGTTACGTTTTTTTCTATTATGTTCATGTTCAAATTTCTCATAAAAAGCCAGAAAAGCAACAGGTCCCTGGAGAGAACTTTCTCCTAGCTCTTCAGCTCTTCAAAACATATCCTTAGTTGTGGGTGAACTATTGGCATGTTCATTTTCACATCGAAATAACACCTGCCCTATCCAGTTGTATTCAAGTTGGCAATAGCAGTATCTGTATATAGATTTTAAAAATGGAATAAAAAGGACTAGCAATTACAGGCCAGATAGTCTCCTAGCTGTTGTGGCTAAAATATATGCCATGTTCCTCTTAAGTAAACTTGAGATTGGGTAGACCAAAAGTGCATTCCTTGCAAAAGAACAAGAAGGTTTTAAGTAAAGGAAAAAGTTACATAAAGTTATATAATTAATCAATAAATTAATAATCTAATATTGACAACAGATTTGATTTTAAATATTAATATGTCAGTTGGATAAACCAGGGTTTGCTCTCTGTATAGATGTTAGTGCAGCATTTGTCACAGAGAAGAGAGAAATATTATGGAGGAAATTGATTGCCCTCAAAATGGAGCTCAGACTGTTTGCCCGGATCCCAGCCCTTTCTCCAAGCCCTTGTTTGAGACAGAGGTTTGGGCTCTATGGAGCCACGAGAAAAAGGATTGATACTTACCAAGGGGTAACACAGAATAATGAATATTTGAACCCTTCTTATTCAGTCTAGATATTAATGACTTACTAGAACTAGGGCAAGATTCTCATGTACATGTCTAAGGTGCTAATTTATTTATTTATTTAGCAAATGGCAAAGGCATAATTAGCCAGGAGACTGCAACGTTAATACATAGTATTTATCCCACTGCTGTAGAGTGCTAGTCCGTTCAGTTTGTGCTCATGAGCTTATCCAGGGTGCACCACAGGGGGTGAACTAGCTCCACATCAGAAAGACGAGAGGTTATCCTGTGGCATCATCCAGACCTTCTCTCACCACCAATGTTGCCTCGCAGTTGGGTTGTCACATGCTTTCAAACTACTAGTGGGCAGAAGCTGAGGCAAGTGACGGGAGCTCACCCTGCCATGCGTGGAGCTCACCCTTCAGCCATGCAGTGGTAGAACTTCGGACTTGCTAAATACACATTGGTTTAAACTGAGACAGTACTATAATCCTGTGGGTTAGATCTTAAAAAAACCTGCCACTGAGCTTCTTACTTGTTGTGGTCTTTGGAAAACACATGTATCCCATACAGCAAGTTTTCCTTACCCAGCATTACTTTTCCCTGAACTGAATCTTGGGTCTGCCCTCATCACAGGAGCTCACCTAGAGCAATGGCATGATTGAATTTAAAGTTTAAATGCTTAAAGTTAAAAAGAAAATCATAGCTAACCAGCTTCCCCTCCCCCAATTATTAGAGTATTATAATGCCAAAGGTACCCCAAATCCCTTCGATTGAACTGAAGTTTGGGGCTTAATATCTACCTCTACTGGAACAAATTCAATCACCTTTTCTTAATTTCCAACCATTGGCACATTTTGTTCCAACTTTCGTAATATTCTGACTCACCCTTATTTTTAAGTTCTAGTGTCAGCTTGTCCATTTCTGCACAGGACAAAATTTTCCTTATTATTTCTTCTTCAGTGGGGTTATCACTGTTTTTCCAATTTTGTGCAAAAACCAATCTCACTGCAGTTGTAACATGAAGCATTAAATAGGTCGATCCTTTATTATATTTCTCTTTTGTAATTCCTAGTAGGAATAGTTCTGGTTTTAAGTCTATTTTTTTTCGATCTAACATCTCTTCCAACCATGTCCTTAACTGACGCCAAAATTCCTGAGCCTTTGTACATAACCACCACATATGGTAAAATGATCCTAACGCTGAATTACATTTCCAACACTCATGTGTTTGGCTCTTATTCATTTTTGCTAAACTTGTGGGCGGGAGGTGCCACCTATAAAACATTTTGTATAGGTTTTCTTTCTATGCTGTGGCTAACATTAATTTCCTGTTCCTCTCCCATAAGTCCTGTCATTTATCCAATTCTATGTTTTAACCAAAGTTCTTGGCCCACATTACAATAGTTTCCTTCACTTGCTCTTCCGTCATTCTATATTCCAGTAGATATTGATGTTTTTTTTATCACCTTTTCTTCCGTTCCTAATAAAATTTTATCTAGAGTCATTAACTCTTTCTTAATACCCCGTTCCTTTCTATCATTCACGTAGCATGATTGAATTTTCAGGTATGCCCACCATTCCAGTTCTACTCCTTCTTCTTCTAGTTCTTTTCTAGATTTTAATTCTCCTCTTTCATTTAATATATTCTTATATGTAACTACCTCCCCTGATTTAATGAAGTTTGGGTGTAGCAATGCCTCCAAGTCGGACAGCCAATTCGGAATTTCCATATAGTTCTGTTGTTTAACTTTTTTATCCAAACCTCAAGAAGAGCTCGTCTAAGCATGGTGCCTTTGGAAGTCCTGGTGAGCCCCGTGTCTACCATCCCACAAAAAAAGCAGGACATCCTATTTGCATATCGTTCCCTTCCAACGTTAGAAGCCTCCTGTTTTTTAAGCTTATCCACTCTCTCCCCCATGTGAGTGCAGGAGCTTGGTAATATCTTTCCCAATCAGACAGGCCGAACCCCCCCCCCCTTTCTTTGGATTCTTGTAGTAATTTTTATTTAATTCTGGGTCTCTTCCCTTGCCAAATAAATTTGGAAATTGTTCTGTTCAAATTTCAAATTCTCAAAAAAGCCCTTCTCTAATTTTATGGGTATGTTTTGAATTAGGAAGAGTATTTTTGGTAAGATATTCATTTTTATTGCTGCAACTCTCCCATGAGAGATTCTTCCATCTCTCCAGATCCGTCTTAATTTGGTCAATTAGTTTATTGTAGTTATCTTCTTTTATTCCTTCCATTGAACTGAAGTTTGGGGCTTAATATCTACCTCTACTGGAAGAAATCCAATCACAGCACCTGAGGACTATTTTGGGAGGGGATAAAAGGACTTTAGCTTCTGACTCAGAGCTGAATTGGGAATTTATACAATTTCATCTTTGTCTAAAATCAGGGGAAATACAATCATGGTGTGGGAAGTTATCACCCTGCCCTCTCCCAGAAAAATGAAATACCCTAGGAAATATTGAAAAGGCAGAATATTTCTCTGGATGTGAAAAGGAAGAAACATGTTTTATAAAGAGAGAATAGCTCCCTGCAGCTTCCTGCCTCCACCCACTTTGTCAATGGGCCATTAAGAAGGCCAAGCCAGTCCCTTTACATAATAAAGAGTTCTCCTCTTCAGCTCCAGGGGGATGGGAATGAAGGCAGGATAATATAAGCCTTTACTCAACTGACCACATGGCATCTGAGAACTCAACCACACCTGGATTCAAAACGCAGCCTAGAGAATTGCCCCTGCATGGCCCTAGGGGCGTCTGACAACCAATCAGAATACAAGCTCAAGATGAAAGGCCAGAGAGGGCATAAAACCAGGGACTCAGCATCTCAGCCTTTCCTTCTCTTCTTCCCCACCAACATTGAAGCATGTGATCACCTTTTCTGTCCAGGACTCAAGCCATGTGGTCCTGTCCACCATTAAAACCATCTTTCCAAGCAGCTTCCATGTCTCCAGTGTCTTTTTCCCCACTTGGAGCCGAACCCAGAAGGACATTTCTTTCAACATAATCTCCTGAAATCTTGGCTCTTATACAGGCAGCCACACTTGTGGTGCTCAATTAATCCATGGTCCCTTGATCAGTAGCATCAGGCTTCCTCTTAGCCCAGGTGTGTCCAAACTTGGGAACTTTAAGACTTGTGGACTTCAACTCCCAGAATTCTGGCTGGGGAATTCTGGGAGTTGAAGTCCACAAGTCTTAAAGTTCCCAAGTTTGGACACCCCTGTCTTAGCCTCTTCGCGCCTATGGAAGTAGTAAGGGTGTCCTTGGCCTTTCACACCTGGCTTCTCCACTTTGGCTCTCTTTCTGTAAAATACATAATGACAGGCTGTAATATGTCCTCTGTTGTAGTTCTTCATCTGAGGTTGTATTTACCTACTTTTAAGAAATGCTTAAGATCAGATGATTTTTACTATGTCCTGATATGTGAAACCATGGAACTCACAGAGGGTCTCCTTCCTTTTCCACATGACTGACATTCTTATGTACAATTAAACTTCTGGAACCTGGAAGAGTCCCCAAGTTCTCTGTGTTAGAAGATGCAGAATTTCAAATAAAGCCTTCGATTATGCAATTGACAAATTATATTAGGAGCTGTGATCTCCTTATCTCTTGTATAACTAGAGACTGAGCCAAAAAATAATCAAGATGGGATATAAACAAACAAACAAATAAATATTGCTTCAACAAGCATCTGGAATATTGAAGGTCAACTGCATAAGAAAGAGGGAGATCAGAGTTTTGGACTGCACATTAGACAAACAACCTATTGGGATCCTTGTGTTAAAGCAACACATTTTCTATTCAACCAGAATTAAACATTTACATATAATACGGCCCTTTATTGGAACAAAACGTTCACTTGACATCTGCACATGTGGGTCTGATTGTCCCAAAGGTGCATTTTCAAGAGGCAACTGGACTTTCTGGTTTTTCTTTGAAGGCATTTTGCTTCTCATCCAGAAGCTGAAGAAGTTTTGGGACAACCATGAGTTGATGACTGAGATTGTCCATAGACATGTGGGTCTGATTGCAATTATTTATAGGAATGATACAGAAATATGATTTATGTTATGTTTTTTTACTCTTATTCTTTTTTATTTCATTTGTTTTTTATTTAATTTTTATATACAGTTGTTAATGCTTTGTATTTAATATTTTGTTTCTTGATATAGCAAAATGACTAACCAACAATAATCTAACTTGTTCATCAAAACCAAGGTTAATTTATTAAAAGCTAATATTTTGGACTTTATCTGACCCCCAATATAACACAATTTTCTTCATTGCTTTTTTAGATGAATCATGAAACTGCTTCAGAGGCTCTGAGTGATAAAAGTCGATTCCCCTTTTTCCACCAGATGCTCCCCAAAGAAGGATTCCATTACCCAGCAATTGTCCAACTGCTCCTCCATTTCAGATGGATCCTGATTGGCCTCTTTGCTTCAGACACAGAGAATGGAGAGAGTTTCATGAGGACTTTCACTCCTATGCTTGTCAGGAATGGAATTTGTGTGGTTATATCACAACTGTTCTCAGCAACTGGACATGCAGCAGCCCTCAGGGATTCCCTCTCTAAGTGGAGACAAGTCAACGTCTTTGTTCACTTCCTGAAATATATTCCCATTAAGGAGAGAATTCTTCCTTTCCATTTAACACTTGAAGATTTGCCAGGACCCATTGAAGGGAAAGTCTGGATCATAACTGCTTTGGGAACATATACATTGAAAAAACAAAGCTTTTACAAATACGTCCATAGTCTTTGGTTCTTAGGTTTTCTAACAAATGAAAGATCAAAAGATGATGCCTTTGAACCCCATTTCTTTGTGGAGGAAAACTTTCATGGTCTTTATTTTCACTGTTTTCTTTCAAAGAACATCTTTTCTGTCAAAGGCCGGGGAAGATGCACCCAGAAAGCCCCACTGGAGACCCAGAAGAAAAGGAGCAGGATACAGATCACAAATTACTACCACGATTACAGTATCATTAAGACTCTTGTCCAGGTCTTGAACACTGCGTATTCCTCAAGAAGGAGGAGAAGGAAGGAGGGCGAAGAGAGGTCGGAGGCTCCAAGGCTGCAGCCCTGGCAGGTATGGGGTCCCAATATGGATCCATCTTAGTCCCTTTGGAGAAGGAACCCAAAGGAGGAGGAGGGGAACCTTCTCAACTACATTGTGCTTCAAAAACTTTGGCCAATCTAATTGCTTGAGACATAATCTTCTAAACAGCAGGCACCATGACAGATAGTACATTTTGGTTTTAAACACTGCTATTTTTAAAAGGATGTATGCATTTTTAAATACACCATATTTTTCTGTGTATGAGATGATACTTCTTCTTAAAAATATTTACCTAAAATGGAGGGGGGGGATCTTATACACAGGGGAACGAGAGGAGGACTGCAGTTCACCCAGGGTCAGGTTGGCTATTGTGGGAGGCGTGGCCCATCCTCATTCTCCAGCTCTGCCGCACTTGCGGGACGCGCTTCCTGCGATGGCGAACCTGACCCTGGGTGAACCAGTTGTTAAATTATCCCCTGATCCCACTACCAAAGTGGATTCTGGGCGCTCTGCTGCAATAGAGAAAGGGGAAATGGAGTAGCGGCATGAGGGAAGGAGGAGCAGGGAGAAGAAAGAGGGAAAGTGGCCTCCTTCCCTCCAGCCAGCCGCTCCGTTGCCCATTTCTCCATTGCAGCACAGTGCCGCAGAGCTTGCCCCCATCCAACAGTGCCCAGATGCCCTCACTTCCCCCTAGCATTTCTTTGCCTACCTGATTTCCAGATCCGTCACATTTCTCCATCACGTTTCTTGCTGTCATGTGCAGGGAAACAAGTTTGTGGGACAAAATAAAAAAAGTTCAATCAATCAATTCCAATTTCTCATTAAAAAAGATCTTGCGAAGTTGGAATTGATAGATTGAACTTTTTTTTTTAGTCCCACAAACTTTTTCCCTGCACCTGACATCAAGAAACACGACGGAGAAATGTAAAGGACCTGGAAATCAGATAGGCAAAGAAATGCTTGGAGGAAGCGAGGCCACCTGGGCACCAGGTGCTGAAACGGGCCCATCTCTCTCCAGCTGTTGCCCAGGCCCACCGGAGGGAAGGCCGGCATCTACCAGCACTTAAACGTAGCACCATTCCAGCTCTGACTGGGAAGAGGCAGCCGGCATAGGCATTGCAGGCAAGACACCCGCTCACTTCCCCACCCTCCCCAATCCTCTGGCGTTCCACTGGCATTTTGGCCCTGGGCTCCGCCTTATGCTCAGACCCCGCCCTCACCACCTGAGACAGTTTTCACCTGATTTCTGAATTTGGGGTAAGAAAAGTAGGGGGGGGGTTCCTATACATGGGGGCGTCTTATAGACGGAAGAATAAGGTATTATTGTCTTTATGAATTTGTGATTAGCATAGTAGAATTTTACCTTTGTAATTTGAAGGACATCCTGAGATCATCTAGCCCAACCCCTTCTCTCTGCAGGAATCCCAATTAAACCTTCTCTAATCGATGGCTACTCAGTCTTTGCATCATCAGAGAAGGGGAGCCTGAAGTTCTCTACTTTAAGGGCTCAGCTCTCAAATGCTCAGGATCTTGATTCTATCCACCTGTTAATGCAATTTAGGATCCCATTGGCTATTTTTGGCTTCTGCTGCACACTATTGGCTCGTATTTAATTGTTTCTTCACTAAGACTCCAGGATCCCTCTCACAGTTACTGCTATTAAGCCTGGTTTCACCCATTCTATATGTGTACTTTTAGTTTTTTTTATGCCTAAGAGTAAGACTTTACTTTTCTCTACATTGACTTTCATTTTGTTAGATAGGGCCCAGTGTTCAAGTCCGTTAAGATCCATCTGGATCTTGTGCCTATCTTCTAGGGTGTTTGTTATTCCTGCCAGTTTAGTATCATCTGCAAATTTGATAAATTCCCCTTTTATTCCCTCATCTAAGTCATTTATGAAGATATTGAAGAATACTGGGCCTAAGATGAAACCTTGTGGTATCTCACTGCTTGTTTCCCTCCATGTAGATGTTGTACCATTAAGAAATACTCATTGAGTACCGTTTGTCAGGCAGTTACAAATCCATCTGATGGTGATGCTATCTATCCCACTTTTTCTCGCTTACCAAGAAGTAGGTTGTGGTCTACTTTGTTGAATGCCTTGCTGAAGTCTAAGTTTATTATGTCCACAGTGGTCTACTAATTTAATCACTATGTTGAAGAATGAAATAAGATTGGTTTGGTACAGGGGTCCTCAAGCTTTTTAAACAGGGGGCCAATTCCCAGTGCCTCAGACTGTTGAGGAGGCAGGACCGACTGGGTTGGGCATGATTAGGTGGTCATGCAACTGGGTAGGTGTGCCTAAGTCATGTGACTAAGTGGGTATGGCCAATTTAACAGTCCATTAACATTGCACATAGATTAATTTCTTTTGCTTCTGGGCGTATTTTATTTACATTTGTTTGCATGTTGCCAGATCATTTTTTCAATTGTTTAGGAGTTTAATGGTCCACTTCAGGAAACTCAGTTTTGCTGCAATTCTTCCCAGCCCCAAGGAGCTTACAATCAACATGTCTGCCTCTATGTCTCTCTCTGTGTGTGTCTCTTGTCTCTCTCTGTTTCTCAGTCTATCTCTATCTCTATCTCTCTTTCTCTGTATCTGTCTATCTCTCTGTCTGCCTTCTGTCTCTGTCTGTCTGTCTGTCTGTCTGTCTGTCTTCTGGTGGTGGGGGCCCATTTTTCACGTCCCCCGCCTCCAGAACATTTCTGCAGGCCTAAACCGGGCCATTTTGGGGGGGGGGGAATGGGTTAAAATGGGTCTTTTTTGGCCTCCTGAGGCTTCTGCATGCTCCATTTTTCACCTTCCTGCCTCCAAAACATCTTTGCAGGCTGAAAACAGGCTAAAATTGGCCTTTTTAAAAAAACCAAAAACAGGTTAAAACAAGCCGTTTTCTGGCCTCCCAGGATGTCTGTGCCCCCAATTTTTCACCTCCCCCACCTCCAGAATATCTCTGCAGGCCAAAAGTGGGCTAAAGTGGGCCATGTTTTGGCCTCCCGGGGCATCTGCACACCCTGTTTTTCACCTCCTCTGTCTCCAGAACCTCTCCAAAGGCCAAAATTATTGGTCTTACCTTCCAGTTCCAACCTCCAGGGCTTTCAAAGGTAAGTCCTGTGCTTGATTGAAAGGTGGGGGCCAGCGGCTGGGTGAGGTGATGTGGATGGGGCAACCTCGTGATCCTGTGCGGACTGGATTAAAGGCTTTGGTGGGCCATATGAGGCACGCAGGCCATAATTTGAAGACTCTTGGTATGGCATGATCTGTTTTTAACAGACCCATGTTGATTATTTTACTCGTTTCTAAATGTTGAATGATCTGGGTTTTTTTATTAACTTTTCCAGTATCTTCCCAGGTATTGATGTTAGGCTGATTGGTCTGTAGTTTCCTGGGTCCTTTATTTTTCCCCTTTTTTGAAGATGGGAACCACATTTTTGAAAGATGTGGTGGTACAGTGGTTCTGAGATGACATCGATCAGCTCCTTTAGAGCTCTGGGATGTAGTCCGTCAGATCCTGGTGATTTGTATTCGTCAGGAATACTTTTTTTTTTTGCTTATTTTAACTTTTATTTCTACTCTGTCTTTTGCAGTTATTAGTTTCTTTTTGCATGAAGACCGATGCAAAGTATGAGTTAAGCAGCTCTGCTTTCTCTCTGCTACCTGTTACTTCCTTGTCATCTTCTCTCTTTAGTGGACTGACTGTTTCTGTGATATTTTTCTTGTTATTTATATGTTGGAAGAAACTTTTTTTTTAAATTAAGTTTGACATTTGTTGCAAGTCTGTGTTCATTCTGAGTCTTTGCTTTCCTGACTTCATCTTTGCAGATTCTGGTTATGTGCTATATTCTGCCTTAATTATGTGTCCTTCTTTCTATTTTTTGTACTTATCCTTTTTGTCTTTCAATTTGCTAGAGGGATCGTTGTGCAGCCATACTAGTTTCTTCTTGGATTTCTTGTTTTTCTTTCTCAGTGGTATTGTGCTTGCCTGGCTTTTATGATTATATTTTTCAGAGTTTCCCAAGCTTCTTAAGTATTTTTGCTTTTAGGATTTTCATCCAAAAATATTTTCCAAGTTCTCTCTGGGTTTGTTAAAATCAGCTCTTTTAAAATCTAGCACTCTGATATTATTGTATTCTATTGCTTGTGTTTGCATTATGTTGAATTCTAGTATAACATGGTCACTCTCACTCAAGGTTCCTGCAGTTTGAACTCCCTCTGTCACTTCTTCTTTGTTTGTAAGGCTGTCCATCTAGTTCAGGGGTCACCAACCTTTCAGACCTCAGGGACCACTAAATTCATAATTTTAAATCATGCAGACCACAAATATGAATCCAGCATGCCGCTCGCTGAAATGCCTGGATGGGATGGAGCCCTTCAGGCACTTAGCTTAGTTGCCTGTTTCTGCAACCTTAAACACTCAAAGAGCCATTTGGATCCATTTCCCACAGAAAACACCAGGATCTCTCATCTCTCTCTTTCTCTCAGTATCTCTCTCCCTCTCTCCTCTCCTCTCTCTCTCTCTTTCTCTCATCGCTCTGTCTCTGTATCGTTCTCTCTCATCTCTCTTTCAATGTATCTCTCTCATATTTCTCTCTTTCTCTCTCAACTCTCTCATCTCTCTCATCTCTCTCTCTCATCTCTCTCTCTCTCTGTATCTCTCATCCCCCTCTTTCTCTCTCCCTTTCTCTTTCTCTTTCTCTTTCTCTCATCTCTCTCTTTCTCTTCTTCCCTCCCTCCCTCCCTCCCTCCCTCCCTCCCTCCCTCTCTCTCTCTGTCTCATCTCATCTCATGGGCCAGCTAGTGTCTTTGCGCAGAGTGGAAGTCGCATATCTACCAGTTGTGCAGCACCAAAAAGGCCCGGAAGAAACGTCCATGAGTTCCAGCAAGAGAGGAAGCTGCACTCCCGCTCTGGAATATGAAGCAAATCTCCATCCCTTGCCCCTCCCTTCTCAGGAGTGACTGGGAGGGCGAGGGGTGGGGCCAGCAAGGGATGGGTTCAACCAACAGGAAGCCACAGCAGGGGGACGAAAGCCATGGATTGCCGCCACTTGTTGCTTTGGCCTGCCTGTGCCGCCACCCCCCCCCCTTACCACAACAGCACCATTACCTCGTTTTAGCCGGTGAGGGCTGCACTACTCCTTGCACGTTGCACCTCCTGCAAAGTTGCAAGTTGCACATACCTCCCTCTATGGCGGAGATTTCCAGCCACCCCCCAGGAGCTGCCTATACCATCCCATATTTCAGAGCTCTTTTCACAGGACTGGCCCATTGGTCATCCTAGAGCAGCTTCTCCACCCGGGTGCACCCCACACCACCAAAGTTTTCTCGCAGACCATCAGTGGACTGCTGACCACCGGTTGGTGACCTCTGCTCTAGTTCCCTGCTCTAACTTTTGGACAACTAAGTTGTCAGCTAGGCTGGTTAGGAACCTATTTAATTTCGTACTTGATCCAGAATTAGTCTTCCAATTGATGTCAGGGTAATTGAAGCCCCCCATTACTATTGTAGTGTGTTTCCTACATATATTTGTTAGTTGGTTAGCAAAAAGGACATCTATTTTTTCTGCTTGATTGGGTGGCCTATGGTAAACACCTATGGCCATGTCATTCTTTTTTTTTTATATTGACTTTGGTTTCATGCAATTCTGTAGCAATATAGATTTACATACAGTGCAACTCCACCTCCTCTTTTATGGGGTCTGGTTTTTTTTGAAGGGTTTGTATCCTTCTACAAGTATGTTCCAGTCATGGGTTTCGTCCCTCCAAGTTTCTGATATTCCAACTATGCCATATCTACCTTCTTGTATTAATAGTTCAAGTTCACCCTGTTTGTTCCCCAGACTTTGTGCATTTGTACATAGGCACCTGAGATCTGTTTGTCTGACTCTGGGTGTGCTTCCTATGTCTCTATTTGGTGTTTGAGTTTGTCTTCCTTCCCACTCCTCCTTACTTCATTATTTGACTTGCTTTGTAGGGGTTGTTGCTTGGAATTTGGTCCTGGAGATCCTAAAGAATGGTCACCCTCCCCCCTCAATTTTAGTTTAAAGCCCTCCTGATAAGTTGAGCCATGTTTTCCGAAAACATTCTTCCCGGTCTTTGTGAGGTGCAGCCCATCCCTTGCAAAAAGCCCAACATGGATGGTCCAGGAATCCAAAGGTTTTTTGAGTGACACCAACCCTTTAGCCAGTGGTTCACTTCTAGAATCCTTTGTTCTCTTACCAGATGTTGTCCTTTCATTGGCAGTGCAGATGAAAACATTACTTGTGCACCTACGTCCTTGACTTTCTTGCCTAGCTGCTTGTAATCACTCAAAATTGTTTTCAAGTGAGGGGTGAAATTCAACCACCTCAGTCCAGCTTGGGAGAGGTGGTAGGGACAATTTGAATTGGTTCGCAGAGCCAGTAAAAATCGCCTCTGGTTCGCCCCAGCCATGCCCTCTCTCATGCTGGCTGGTGTATATCCTCTGTATTGTTTGCTTTTTGCTGCAAGGAGGCAAATTGCTGGGAGGCAGAGGCAGTTTTTTTTTTTTTCTTGTTTTCCTCCCCAAAAGTGTCTTCAGAGGTGGCTTGCTCCCCAACTGCTAATAGCGGCGGTGGGAGGTTCCGTCCACCTACCCGCATGAGCAGAAGCATTGCACACACGCGCGATAGCACATGAGAGTGCATTTGAACCGTTAGTAAAAAAAATTGGCAACCCACCTCTGTGCATCTTATACTTCGGAGCTCTTATACCCCAAAAAATATGTTATATGTACATATACATATACATATACATATTAATCACAGATAAGAGTCTTATCAAACAGGAAAACGTTGACTTGGCCACGCCCACCCACACCAGTCACATCACCAACTCAGTAACACAGTTGTTAAGCGAATCTGGCTTCCCTCTTGATTTTGCTGGTCAGGAGTCTCAAAAGGAGATCAGGTGACCCTAAAGCTCTCTAATCATCATAAGTGGATGCCAAGAATTCAGATTCTGATCCCCTAGAGACCCTGGAGATGCTGCCATGATCGTGGGAAAAACTATCCTATCACTTTTTTCAGTGCCCTTGTAACTTTGAATGGTCACTAAATGAATCAACCTGATGTTTCCAGGTATCGATGAATAATCTTTTTTCCTATGATTCATTATATTTGTCACCTGTTCTAGAATGTTCCCTATAACTTACCAACTGCAACAATTATATATTGTTACTATATATTTTGCCAATGTATGGTTGAGAAATCTTGCTGAACCTTTCTTTTTTAATTATGAAGATAGCAGTGACACTTGTTTTTCTAAATAAGCATATTTTGATATTAGACAAATGCAGAAGAAAGATTCAAATGTGTAAAGGCTAAAAGGACTTTTTAAAAAAGAGCTTTCAGATTTTAAAATTCCTGGATGTTCCTCTTCTAGTTCCATCCTTTCCTGCAGAAGAATGAGTTTTGCAATATTTCTGATAAGGATCTGTACTTGGATCAAAATGGAGACATAGCAGCAGATCTGGGAATTGCGAGCTCTTTGATTCTCCCCAAGGAGGATCCCATTCGTCTGCGAATGGGGACTTTGGAAAGACAGAAAGTTACTATCTACCAAAGAGCTCTTTCACGGCTAAAGTCACTCAATAAGGTGGGATAAATTTTGGTGTCTTTCCTCTTTTTTACAAAGATTTAGGACCCATTTCATGTGGACTAAGCCCAGTTTCCAGGGTCCATGACCTTCACTGAGAATTGAACATGGGGGATAGAAACCGTATAATCTTCTTTCTATAGACTACTTGGGAGGCTTCAGTACTGTTGACCAAGGTCTTCTTCGGATGCTGTAATTTTTTAGCGGATTCGGCCATGTCCAACCTGAGATGAGAAACTCTCAAGTGCTGGAGGTTGTGTTGTTAAGAGCCTCCAGTTCACTTATTCCTTGTCCTGAAATAGCAAAGCAAAAGGGAATTCGGTTGAACAGTCCCTGAATTGAGGTTTGGACTGAATGAGATGAAATTGGATCATGACTGGATGGAGCTCCTGGTGGTCCCATTGGGAGAGAAGCTTCCTCTTGTCCTGCTTAGGGAAAAGCCATTGGGAAATGGTTCCCTGAAAGGGCAGGTCCATAGTCTGTGATAGTTTTAAGTAGTCCAGATCGGGTCAAAGTTAGCCACATCTGTCTTTCACCCAACTGGAGGAACAATTGACATTCTGCCCCTAGGAAGGAGGTCCAAGACTTTCAGTTCCCATAAAATGACAGTGATCGGTGAGATAATCCCCAGAAACCTGAAACACAATTTGATTCAAGGAAAAGCCCGGCCTGATATCAGAAGTAATGAGAGAGATTGTGCCAGGAAATGCTACTTAGATTTGGCTTTTGGCTCTTAAGATGGCTCTTCATCTGAAAATCCCTTGAATGGCCTTGTTTATCCTGAGCTACCTTCAGTCCCTCTAGGCAAAAAGGAGTCCCCCAATTTAACTAATATGAAATCTGGGCCTGTCTTTCCATGCCAGTTGGAGTCTCCTAATTGCTGGAGGCTGGCAAAACTGGATGGGCCTTAGAAATATCTCCTTCTGACACAGGACTCACATTCATCTCCCATCTGTTACAGCCAAAGATTTGCGCCTTAATCTTTTTCAGGGACACATTCTCATGATCTCCCCTCCATCTCACTACAGTTCTAGAAACTATGCAGAACTCTTTAGTCTTAATAAAGGAGAGTATTTGTAGCTCAGAGTACCCTTTGATGCTGTCTGGGCTTGCTCGTCTTCTGCAGACATTTCATTACCAAATAGGTAAAATTATTAGCTATAATTTATGAGAAATGTTTTCCTTTATCTCTTAACTGGGAGACTGTTTTGAACTAGTGTCAATGGGAAACAGCTTTGCAAGGCTTTCTGTAGTCTGGAAGAAACCTTTCCAGATCTTACTGGTCAGAACTTTCCTTTTCAATCACATTTTATTCTACTTAAATAAATCTAATAACAATTTCATACATCTTTGACAACAAATGTATTTTTAAATTTAAAACGAATAGTTCATTATAAACATGGATAGATGAAGAGTGGACAAATGCATTTTAATTCAGACGTGAGGAGGAACCGATTGTTTGTCACTTAATACTTAAATCTTTTCTCAATTCCATCACTCCAGACTTTATTAAGTAGAAAAGTCCTGCCTTGCAATGTGCTATGTGAGAAGCAAAAGGAAGGAACTAAAGAAAGAACCTGCCAGGGTCACATCTCCTACACCTTTTTGGGAGGAGTCAGAGATTTCATATTTACCTTTGTGAAGCCCAGAATCTATTTCTTTAATGTCCATTTCTCCCCCCATTTTCCATTGATAGTGAGTTTTAACATATTTTCCTTGGCATTCCTTGTTTTTCTGCTCAGTCTCTGCCTCAGTCCAAATGTGTGGAAAGTTGTCATCCTGGATTTGTCATGAGGGCTCGAGAAGGAGAGCCAGTTTGCTGCTATGACTGTGTTCCTTGTCCGGAGGGGACCTTCTCCACTCAGGAAGGTGGGTGACACCAGAGGAAAGGAAGGCTTTATGGAAATGGATTTATCCAGAGCATTTTGATAGAAAGTGGGAATTAAAACATACATTGAAGCTCATCCCTTTTTTTATTTCTTCAAAATGCACAAGAGATCCTCCAATTTCATCTTCGTAGTTATATAGATACTGGAAAATTAGAAAATTATGTTATTTTTTTTCCCTGTGAAATGATTAAGCAACACAAATTGGAAAATGTTCCTGGAGTCAGGCATTATCCAAAAAAGGTATTTCTTGAAATGTAAAAAAAAAAACCCAGAATAATAAAGAAATATTGCTTTTTGGCTTTCTCAGATACAAAAAAATGCACCAAGTGTCCAGATGATAAATATCCAAATGAGGTCAGAGTCCAATGTATCCCTAAAGTTATAACCTTCCTGTCTTATGAAGAACATCTGGGCATCATCCTGGTCTCTTTTGCCCTACTCTTGTTCCTAACTACAGGCCTTGTTTTAATCGTCTTCATTAAATACCGAGAAACTCCCATTGTCAAAGCCAACAACCGGGACCTCTCCTACATCCTCCTGGTCTCCCTCCTGCTTTGTTTCTTATCTCTTTTTCTCTTCATTGGTCAGCCAAAAAAAGCCACCTGCCTTCTCCGACAGGCAGTTTTCAGCATCATCTTCTCAGTTGCCATTTCTTCTCTCTTGGCCAAAACCATCACGGTGGTGCTGGCTTTCCTGGCAACAAAACCAGGAAATCGGGTGAAGAGATGGTTGGGGAAGAGCTTGGCCAACTCCATCATCCTTTCATCGTCTGCAGTCCAAATTATCATCTGCTCCATCTGGTTGGGAATTTCTCCTCCCTTCCCTGACTCTGACCTCCACTCTCAGCCTGGAGAGATCATCCTGCAATGCAACGAAGGGGCCGTTGTTATGTTCTACGTCACCCTCAGCTACATGGGCTTCCTGGCTGCCATCTGCTTCACGGTGGCTTTCCTGGCCAGGAATCTGCCCGGGGCCTTCAACGAAGCCAAGCTGATCACCTTCAGCATGCTGGTCTTCTGCAGTGTCTGGGTGACTTTTGTGCCCACTTACCTGAGCACCAAAGGGAAATACATGGTGGCTGTGCAGGTCTTCTCCATCCTGGCCTCCAGTGCTGGTCTGCTGGTCTGCATCTTCATCCCCAAGTGCTACATTATCCTTCTGAGGCCAGGCCTGAACACAAAGGATCAGCTTACAGCCAGAACAAATGTAAAAACATGAGACATAACACCATAATATTGAAAGAATTGTAAAATTTCCTTTTCTTTGAAAGAACACGTTAATTATTTCCACTTAGATAGTATGCAGGAGTCAAAGAAAATCATATCAACAAGTTTGGAAATGGGAAATGGTTGAATGAGTGTAATTCTTGTAACTCCCTTCCCTTCCAGCTCAATAAATCTTGAAAGTCCTTCAGAGGCATCTTCCTTCTCCAATGACTTCGCTTGTCAAAAGGTGAGAAAAGGTGATCACATGACCCAGGGACTCTGCAACCATCATAATTACATGCCAGTTGCCAAGCATCAAGATTTTTGATCATGTGACCATGGGGATGCTGCAATGGTCATAAGAGAAAAAAATGGTTATAAATCAATTTTCTCAGTGCCATTATAACTTCCAGTGGTCAATAGAGAAACGGTTGTAAGTTAAAGACTCCTTTTACCATTGCTAGGAGTTGGTCCTGGATGATTTGGGTGCAGGGATGCTTTAAACTCCTGAGCTGCCTCTGACTTCTCACCTAGGGATGGCTGCCTGGAGCTCCCAGCACCATAAGCCCAGGGGACTCCACTGCCCGCCCAGCCCCAGAGCCCCGGAGGTCAGGCAGGGAGTCTGGTGCAAGAACAACAGTCCTCACTGACCCCTCCTAGTGCCCAACAGAAGAGACAGCCTCTCTCATCTGGCCATCTGTGGGGCAACGGCCCTACATGTCCCCTAAGCATCCCCCCTCCCCTCTCCTCCCCTGGAGTCTCAGCTGGTGCCAGTGGCGTAGCGTGGGTTATCAGCACCCGGGGCAAGGCAAGTAATTTGCGCCCCCTAACCCGTGGATTTTAGCACTCGAGTCTCTTCCACTAGATTAGTTAAAGAAACCCTTACCCCTAAGCACATGTATTGTTTGTTATGAAAATACTGATGTAATTAAAGTAAAATGCATCTAAATACAAGTTTATTTTCAAACACTTTATTGAGTTTAGTGATCCTGCCTATGCCCTGCTAAGTGTCCAGCGTGCCCCCTTTCAATGCGGAATGACCAGCGTGCCCCCTTTCAATGCGGAATGACCAGCATGCCCCCTTTCAATGCAGAGAGACCAGCATGCCCCCTTTCAATGCAGAGAGACCAGCGTGCCCCCTTTCAATGCAGAATGACCAGCGTGCCTCCTTTCAATGCGGCCGGGGCCCCCTGCACCCCCCACGCTACGCCACTGCCACAGAAGCATCTTTGGACAATGATGGCTCGCTCGGCTCGGCTAAGAAAGGGAGATGAGCACTGGCCCCTAGAATCAGACATAACCTTTACCTTTTATAAGTATTACAGATAGTCCTTGACTTACAACCACAATTGAGCCCAAAATTTATGTTGCTAAGTGAGACATTTGTTAAGTGAGTTTTGTCCTATGTTAAGAAATTGCGGCCAGTTTCTTGCCACAATTGTTAAGTGAATCACTGTAGCAGCACGGTTGTTAAGTGAATCTGGATTCCACATTGACTTTGCTTGTCAGAAGGTCGTAAAAGGGGATCACATGATCCCACAATACTGCAAGTCATAAACACGAGTCAGTTGCCAAGCATCTGAATTTTGATCATGTGACCGTGAGGATATTGCAACAGTCATAAGTGTGAAAAATGGTCATAAGTCACTTTTTAAAGTGATGTTGTAACGTCAAACAGTCACTAAATGAACTGTTGTAAGTCAAGGACTTCAGTCTGTCTCACTAGGTATAGATATTTGTTAATATTTTCATAATGACCTTTGAAGGAGTTCTGTATACAGTCACAATTAACAGAGAGTGCTTAATTTGAATCTCTTTAGTCATTTCCTACATTCTACCTTGCACTTGGCTAGGAAGAATTTATTATTTAAGAGTATTGCATCTAATTAAGATGTCAGCCTCTGCTTTTTAGTCATCAAAGTTAGGTATTTTCTATTGCAATTATCTAGTATTTTGTATAATTACATAATTATATTCCTTGCTTGAATACTTTCTTCCTGAAGATAACGTAATGATATTTAACAGAATCAAATGCACATTTCTTCCCTTAGAAATCATAAATCAAATCTACAGGTATAGGATGGAGGACATGGTGATGTCTTGGTAATAGAACATGCAAGCATTTTTTTGAAAAGATAAAATAATTGCATACAATATATGAGTGAAATGTTGCAATGTGGCTGCAAAAAAGGCAAGCACAATTTGTATACTTTTCAAATCACAGGAAGGAAGTGTTCCCTTTCATTCTGTGTTGGCCAAATCGCATGCTGAATTATTGTGTACAATTTAGAGCATCACACTAAGAAGGATTTAGACAGGTTCAGAAAATAACAGCAGAAATAAATGCAAGGGAATTTAATATGCTCCAGTTATTGTGTCTGCAACTTTAGGATTATATTACTCAATGGCAGCTGTGTTTTATGTACTCCCAAACACAGAGACTTTCACAAGACCATCCTAATGTCCAAACACTTTATTTTGCTTACTATTGATTTAAATTCCCAAGAACAGAAACTGGATTGCCAAGATTGGTCAAACATGCCTGCTTGCAGAAGAATCATATTATGAGGGGTCTTTGGTGCTCTTTGAGCTTGCTTGTTTTCTTGCAGAGGTTTCATTACCCAAACTAGGTAACATCATCAGTGCTAGTAAGGAGTGTGGCGTCACTAGCACTGATGTTACCTAGCTTGGGTAATGAAACGCAAGCAACTTCAGGGAGCACCAAGGACCCCTCATATCAACCCTGAGGTACAAATATTTCTCTTTTATTAGAATCATACTACTTTACTCCTGAATCCACAGATTGCACACGTCTTATTCTTTAATTAGGCATGAATTTGTATGAATGCAATTTAGTCAACAAACCACAGCTAAGCCAACTATGGCTTTTCATGGAAACAGATTTCACCCCCCCCCCCCCCAGGTAAATCCATAGTTTGCTTACTCCTAATTATTTCGCTAAGCCCGACCTGTCTCCACTCACACATAACGTGTGACTTAAATGCACATCTTGATTTACAAGCCACAAGTAAGCAAACCACCACCTGTTTTACACAGCTGCATAAATATGTTCGCCCACTTTGGTTTCTTCCAGATTACTTGAGGGATGCAAGAGACTTTTGATGTCCCACACAAACATTTAGCGGAACCCAAATTATGTTAGTATCAGAGAAAAAGGTCAGCCGGGACAGACATGTTTCACCCTGGCACGACTTCTATTCTTCGAAGAGCTGCGTGAACGGGAAGGCAAAGCTCTACCGAGCGGATTTCAGCCCAACCCCCCCCCCCACCAGATCTAAGTTGGCCCCAAAAGTAGCAGCTCTGCAATCGCCTTAAAGGCGCAGGAGGTCCGTCGGGGGGGGGGGGGGAGGGGGGAAGGCCAAGAGCGGCCACGAAGGACCGACAAGGGGCAAATGTCTGGCGTAGGGAGGCGCTGGCGGTGTCTTTAAGGCGCTGTCCCCGCCCCGTTTTCAGACTGCTGGACACCCCGCCTTCCTCCTGCCGAACCGGCGGCGGAGGAGCGGGCAGTACCGTGAGAGCTACGAGCCGCAGGTGTAGGCAGACGAGCGCTTTCGCGAGTGCGAGCGCGCCCCTCTCAGATGTTGCGCCCGGTGCGGCCGGCCCCCCCTGCACCCCCCACGCTACGCCACTGGCTGGTGCCAAACCCAGAAACTGTCCAGGCAGAGCTCAGTGAGCAGAATCGCTCCCTCCGGTCCCAGTGACCCACACCAGAGCAGCAGTTTCCTCCACCATGAAGTCCTGGATGAAGGGAGCTTTATTGCAGACTGGCCTGGCATTCCCCAACCTGCAGTGCCTTCAGAACCTGCCATCCAGGACTTGGGTTTGAGTCCGAGAGGCTGGACGGAGTCACAGGAACGAGATCCCTGTGACTTGGTCCCCATGAGTGACCCATTTCACAACTCTCTCCGTGTTTTCCTCTCTCCCCATCACTATTGGGATCTTCTTTACTTTACTTTATTTGCACTTATAGACCGCCCCCTCTCCCAAAAGGGACTCGGGGCGGTGTACAGTCAATACATAAAAGATACATAACATAAATAATTAAATAATTAAATAGATAGTTATGGAGGAGGTTAAAAAAGAACTGTACATTAAAGTAAAGTATTTAAAATATAATTTTAAAAAACCCTAAAAAATACCCCATAAGTTAAATTTAAAAATGGATCCCCTAAAATACCAGTTAAAATATATCTGCCAGTGTACAGTCATATTAAAATAAATGAACAATGAATATACATGGTATAAATACAAAATAAATAAATTAAATATATTAAATATAGGACTGGAGGAGGTAATAATGATTCACTGTACAATTTAGTTAAGTTAGGTTAAAATTTTAAAAATTGTAAAAACATTTACCCTAAAAACTATCCCAAATAAAATATCCGCCAGGAGGTAAGAGTAGAACTATAAGTGGGCCAGGCCGGCTAATCGGAACAGGTGAATCTTCAGTTTTTGTCGGAAGGAGCGGAAGTCGGTGGTGGTTCTAATGTTGGGGGGGAGGTCATTCCAGAGGGTTGGGCCCATCACAGAGAAGGCCCTACTCCTAGGCGTCGCCTGTTGGCATTGCCTGGTGGACGGCACCAGGAGAAGTCCCTCCCTATGAGAGCGGATTGGTCGTAGGGATGTGTGTGGCAGGATGCGATCCCGCAGGTAGCTAGGTCCTGTGCCATGGAGCGCTTTGAAGATGGTAATCAAAACCTTGAAACGCACCCGAAAAAGCACAGGCAGCCAGTGCAGCTCGCGCAGGAGAGGTGTTACATGGGAGTACCTAGTACTCCCCATGACAGCCTGCGCGGCTGCGTTCTGGTCTAGCTGTAGTCTTCGGGCGCATCCCAAGGGAAGCCCCATGTAGAGAGCATTGCAGTAGTCCAGGCGAGACGTCACCAGCGTGTGAGTGACCGTGCGTAGGGCATCCCGGTCCAGTAGGGGGTGCAATTGGTGCACCAGGTGAACCTGGTGGAACGCCCCCCTTGCCACGGCTGCCACATGGTCGTCCATCCATCGACAGCCGGGCATCTAGGAGGACGCCCAAATTGCGCGCGCCCGTTCCACAGGAGGCAATTGTTCGCCCCCTATGGCCAGTGATGGAGTCAAATGGCTGAACCGAGGTGCCGGTAACCACAGCCACTCAGTCTTGGAGGGGTTGAGTTTGAGTCTGTTGTCCCCCATCCAGACCCCTGCTCAAACTCTTTGGAGCCCCTCTCCCCCCTTCCCAGTTCATGGCCATATGGATCCCGGTCTCTGGCTCTCAATTCCATCACTCAGTCGGGGGAAGGGGATATAAGGGGAGGAAGCCCTGGGGTTCTTCCACGTTAGCCTCAGTACCAGAAGGAGCTCCTACCCCCCATCTCTCCCACTCCAGAGGGGGTCTCTCCCACTGGCCAGTTGGGGGCAAGTGGGGAAGGCAGCCAGCATTCACACACATACATAAATACAAACACACACTGTCTCTGTCTCTGTTTGTTTTGTGTCTGACCAGTGAGAGTTGTGTATTCTGGGGGATGGTGCATTGCTCTGGGGCCATGAGATGTGCCTGAATTGCACGGGGGGTTCAGCCTGATCCCTGCAGAAAGAAATGGCCCCTCCTTGAGGTTGGAGTCTACAGGTATCCAGAAAATGTTTTCCTGAATTAAAAACTCTGCTGTCCCCTTTAAAGGCTCTCTACCTCCCAGCCTTTGTCACACAAGCAAAGATCAAAGTTGTGTTCAAGAATTACAGTGGTGACATCCTCACATACATTTCCTCAAACATCTTTCTGCCAAAGGAAGGGGGGGCTGTAAGGGTCATAATCTTAATACTGAGGACTAGAAACATGGGAGAGCACTCATTCCCATGCCCTCTTTGCTATCACAATAGCAGAAGGCTGCATTTCCGAGACTACAGGCAATGTAAATAAAAACACTCAGAGGTAGCAACCACAAACAAGGTGTTTTGGGCATAAATAAATCCCGTGTTCTTTTCTTGACAGCCTGGTTGAGAAGGAGCCAAAACCTGAGATGTCGCTTCATTCTCAACCCAGATTGCAGAAGGTTTAGCTCTTGTCTTGTGAATGTCACCATGGACCCCAAACTCAAAAGCAGATCCTATAAAAAGTTTTCCATCCTGTGTGCAGACAGACTGCCTTGGCCAGCACATCACTGATTGGGGGTAAATCTAGGTGAGTTCACAGGACATGCTTAACCCAGGTTAATGGGAGGGAACTGCTGTGCCCAATGGGGCATGCCGTGCTTAGTGTGATGCTTCCCACGTTTACATAGTAAAGAGGAAAGTTCCACCAGATGGACAGAATGTGTCAAATGGGGTAAAAAGATATGAAAATCTCAGTCAATATTTTCAGAGGCTCTCTGGGTGACCCAGGATGAGACTCCTGCTTTTTAGAGGTTCCTTTTGGAATAGAAGGGAGAAAGATTGGTTCCTTCTAAAGCCCTTGCGCGCGCGCACACACACACACACACACACACACACTCAGGACCAATCATGGGCAGTGCCAGGCCGAGATGAGCCCAACTTGCTAAAACAGCCATCGAAATGCCTGAAAAAAGCTGGGTGCCCTTAACATCAGCTGTGAACTTGGCTCATTCAGTCTGTTGATGAAGCCATACAACCCGGGAAGAAGGGTTTCTTCCCAGAATAACAGTAATTCCAAGCTCAATTTCACACATAAGTGGAGGACTACCTGTATGTACTTTTCACAAGTAAATGAAAAGTAGCAGACTTTGCAAATTCAGACAAGGAGCCGAGGGATGGATCTGATTGTCTGAAAGGTCCGTTTCTCTTTTCCAGCCAATCAGCTTCTGAGTGTCAGAATCTTTTTTGAAAATATCAAATATGAAGATGCCCTTAAGATTCTACAGTATTCTGAGCCACACAGAGGACGGCTTGTTCTTAAAAGAACTCTGGTTGGGAAAGATGAGCCGGAAGGAAGATATTTGGCAACACAGTCTAAAAAGGGGGAATTAAGTCAGGTAATGTATTGTTCTTGAATTATACTATGGATTAAGGTGGGCATCAGGAAAATCTACCTGTAAGTGAAGTAATTTTAGGACTTAAAAAAAAAGTTTCCCCATCCTACCCAAAGGGAAATAAAACTATGAGGACAGGTGGCTTGCTAAGGTCCTGGTTCTTCCCTAGGAAACATACAGTGAAAATACAGCGTCTTCCAAAGTCAGGCTGCATGGAAAATTTCTTATATAAATTGTTTGAATTGAATAAGAACAGTATACAAAAGTTAGAACATTTGGAAAAAGAGAAGGACGATAAAGCATTTTTAAAATTAATTAAAAGGTGAAAAAAACCATACTGATACTGATATCGCCATCCCGATTGCCTGTTGGCTTCCAGATGCAATTCAAGTTTCTGGTTGTCACCTTTCATGCTTCAGGGCCTGGATGATGTCACCTTTCATGGTTCAGGGCCCAGATGAGGTCACCTTCCATGGTTCAAGGCCTGGATGAGGTCACCTTTCATGGTTCAGGGCCTGGATGATGTCACCTTTCATGGTTCAGGGCCTGGATGATGTCACCTTCCATGGTTCAGGGCCTGGGTGATATCACCTTTCATGGTTCAAGGCCTGGATGAGGTCACCTTTCATGGTTCAGGGCCTGGGTAATGTTACCTGCCCACCTGGGAACGTCTATCAGAGAGGTCTGGTATCCTCTTGAACAGGCATCACCACCTACGGAGGCCACAGAAGCCTCCCTTAGCCGTCAGTCAGGGGCCTTTCTCTGGAACAGCATCCTACCAGGCATATGGATGGGCCTTTCCATTGGGATCTTCAGAAAGACAGGAGTTGGGAGTATCTCACCAACCTCAGATGAAAGATCTCTCTGGATAAGCAAATTTTTATATTGTGGTTTTTAAATATTTTATTCCTGATAATTCTTTGCACAAATGGTATTTATTTTAATTCAAATTACATATTTGAGGAGTTGATTATAATTGTCCTATAATCCTTGTAATTTTAAAAAAATGATTATAAATGGTACTCCATATGCATTATTTTTCATAAACAAACATTTTCCTTTTTAGAATTTTTCTCCCCAGGGAATGGATCCAATGGAAAGACCTGAAAAGAGAATCTCAGAGGAAGATAAAACAAACTTAATTGTAAAACAGAGAATGGGAAGACAAAAGAAGAACCGGAAAAGAGACTGTAGCAGCCTCTGAAGTCTTCCCTTGCTGGGACTGTTCCTTGCCAAGGGGAAAAGGGCCACACGCTCAGTCTTCACGCCTTTAAAAGGAAACAGAAGTGTTCAAAGCAGCTGTTGATTGCAATGTTTGTTTCCTGTTATTAATCTCATAGTATCTATATAAATCTTCATGCTGGATTCTAACATAGAAAATAATTATAGATCATTAGAGAAATTGTAAGAAATGTAATAAATTTTTCAATCCTGAGTCTATTATTTATTCTTTTGCAACATTTTCTTCCTACAAAAAACGGAAAGCAAATTACATGAGTGTGTGTGTATGTGAGAGAGAGAGAGACCTTTATCTGTCTCACTCAGATGAAGGTCTCTCGTGCAGCCACACCAGCCTTCCTCTCAGCCTAGCATGCGTTGTTGTCAGGGGCAGAAATGTGGGCAAAATTGTGGAAATTTGTCAGAAACCTGTTTTTTCACTACCATTTATTAGGATACCATAAATCACTGTATTTGCAAACAATTTTTTAGTGGGACCATTGCTAAATGAGGCCCGTATTTAGTATTTGTTTAGAATTCCAGTCTCCCTTAGTAATACAGGAGCAATTACTTCTGTATTATTAGATTTCTCTTTGAAGAATCTGTTTTGTAGTAAGTCCCATGCCTGCACTGAGGGTGAAGGATTCCTCAGACCAGACTTTGAAGTGCCTAGAAATTATATAAAATAAAAGAGAACAACGTTGTAGTATGCATTAACATACCCCCACAAAGGCAAAGTCCATAGCTTCTTTATATTAACAATTGTCCTTAAAAAAAAAGTCTTTTCACAACTTTCTTTTTTTAAAAAAATATTTTTTTAATTTTTGGATAAACACAAACAGACAAAGCACAACAAACACCACAAAAATATCTTCCATTACAAATGATAGAGTGTGTCAATTAGTTACAAAGAGCTTTGTGCATCCCTTCCACAGTCATCGCCTACAATTCATATCAAGTTATATGTTTTAAATCAAATATATTTATATATATTACTATCATCATACCTCAATCTTCATATGACTATGATTGTTTTTCCGTACCTTTATATAAAATATTCCAAAATTTAAAGCAAAACCACATGATGGCATTCTGTTATGTATTCTCAATATCATCCAGTAACATTACATCTTTATGACACTTTCTAAATAAAAAATAATAATTATGTTTAATAACAAAGATTCTAGACCTCCTTTCCCTAATCACTGTTTACAATTTTTTTATCCAATTTCCCTTTTATCATGTCAATACAAATATTACATTATTATCATTATCAATCATTTATTTAACAACATCCATCATCATTTCATTTTTATTTTTATTTATTTTTTGCTCTTAGTTTAACTAAATTTGACTTACTCTTTTTTTTAATATTATAAGCTTTTATACATAACAGTGTTTCTAAACTTCCTTTCATGATCACCATTTAGAATTTATACCAAATTTTCTCTTATCTAACCAATACATATGTGTACATTGTTATCATTATCAATTATTTATCTAACTATATCATCACTTCATTTTTAACATAATGCTCTAATTTTAACTAAATTTGACTAGTATTTTTAGTTTTTATATCTCAACCTGTGTCTTTCCAGTAATAGTGCAGTTTTATGTCTTTTGCCATTTGTGGAATTAGTCTTCTGATTATTTCCTGAATCAAATTTGTGTGGAGTTCTCTTCGCAACTTGTTGCTTTTTGCATATCTTGTAAAATCTCCAGACCCTCCGTCCGCTTCTTTAATCAGCTTATCTTTCGTTATCAGTAGTGCTTTTGTAAAAGTTTCTCTCCTTGGATCCATCAATTCTTCTCTCTTTTCTTCTTCTAAACCTTGAAATCTGGGGTAGAGCTCCTTTCCATCTATCTTCCCTTTCCATGTTCCACTCTTTCCATCTCCAACCACACTCAGTTCACTGTCAGTATCCACAATTATCTTGCCTCTTTGTTCATTTTTCCCTTGGGCTTTTAGGACTGTAACCTCCACTTTTTCCATTTGCTGGATATTTTCAATTTTTTTCATCAAATTTTACTGCATTACAATCTATATTTTCCAATATCTTCTCAATTCTCTCTAATAATTTTCTAATACTTTTCTAATAATGTTTTTCTAATAATTTTTGAATTTCAAACATAATCTGTTTTAATGTTATGGTTTCTTTTTGTTGTGCCATACTTCCAACTAGTAAACACTGCCATGCTAGTTTCAAAATAAGATTTTGTTTTCACTTCACTGCAGCAGCCAAAGAAGCATCCAAAGAGCACCTGTGTAAACAACCCATGCTCTTCTTATCTCTTCTGTAAACAAAGCTGAAGCCTTTGAAGTGCAAAGTCAAAATGATCAAAGAGAAAAAGGGAAAGCAATATTCCCAGGACTCAACCACCAACCTCCAAGTGGCAGTGTAACTTCTTTTCCCTCTGATGTTACTACCCTCTTTATATTCCTTTTATATCTTCTTTATAATCCAGGCTTAAAAGAAACAAAATTCTTAAATGGAGCAAAATAAAAAGAAAAAACCTCTCCAAACCAATATTAAAAAAATAAAGAAAAAGATTTAATCCATAGGTTAAAAAAAAGAAATAGAAGAAGAAAAACCAATACTTTCACTTTAAAAGTAGGGAATACTTGCATAATTCCATCCATAATACTTCCATCCATAAATAATAATAATAAAAAAGGATAACATACTGTCTAATATAGCTTAATTTTGCTGCTTATTTTTCTTTTCTTTGTAACTTTAATTTAGCTTTGATATTTTTTTGGGGGGGGGGGGGCAGTCTCTTTCATAACAATAAAATTTCCTCACCAGATGGACACACTTTCTCTTTCCGCTTTCCTCCCATTGCGGAGCTGTCCCAACTTCAGCAGCTTTTGACTGTGCTTCTGTCGCCGGCAAGAAGAGATTCTCTTGGATCAATCAGGGACTTTGCGATGTCCCTGAGATCAGCAAGACGTACTCTTTCCTGTCACTTTCTCTTTGGGTTTAGGTCCAAAAGGACTGTCCAGTGGCAAAGGTATTGACTGCGATCTCTGAGCTCCGAGATCGCATGTCGTATCGTTGCGACGTCAGCTCCTGTTCCCTTTTCACAACTTTCTGTTGGGAACTCAAAGAATATACAGGAATCTCCCACGTCTGTCTTCCATCATTTTATGGCCTCTGAGGATTGTTGCACTGAAAGAGAGGAACTGACCATACCGGTAGTTCCTTATTTTCTCTATTTACTATCAGAAGGGAAAGCTATAATGGAACATTATTTTAGAAGCAATATTTCATATTCCACCATCTCGGGAACCAATCTCAAAGCGGCTTCTTTCTATCTCCCTCCACAAAGGAGCCTCTAAGGACCAGGGTCTCATCCTTGGTCAGCCACGAAGCCTCTGAAAATATTGACTGAGATTTTGAAATATGTTTACTCCGTTTCATATATTTGGGTGCCTGGGAACCTTCCCCCATTCTGTATTAATGTGTGAAGCAGGTCATCAGGCTAACCTGGCATCTGATTCATGCATTCTGGCATGGTACATTATACCAACATAGCCGTTCTCTTGCATGAACCTGGATTAAAGGTGTTGTATGAACTCCCCTAGATTTACCACCAACCAGTACGCGATGATGGTCAATGCAGTCTGTTTGCACACAGGATAGGAAACCTTTTATAGGATCTGCTTTTAATTTCAGGGTTTTCCGCAACCCACTGTAATACATTGTTTAGCACATTGTGTGAACCGATTCCAGGTTTGGCATTCAGGCAATAGAGCTGGGATAATGGGAGAGAGACAGAAATGAACCTTTGTGGATGGAGGAAGTCAGAGATTTCCCACAATGTCTGGACAAAGCTTTATAGAGACTTGCAGAGATCTGTCCATGTGTCTTCAGAGGATCAACTGGGGACTTTGAGGCTCTTTCTCCTGCTTGGAGCCTCATGGATGTTTTTGGATGTTGGTTTCCAGAATTCCCAGTTAGGCCAGGCCTGAGGATACTGGGGTTGCTCACCACAGCAGAAAAGCTGGGTGTTTATGGAGCCAAATTTAAAAGGGGAATGTGGTTATTACCCTCATTGGGTTGGCTTCAGCTCTCTCTCCTGCCAAGTGTTGGGAGAAATAATGGATGCTGCTGCTTTCAAGAGTCTTTTTCCAAGTCCTGTTTATGGATCATTCTCCTGCCTGAGCAGCCACAAGCTGCCTTCCCATGTGCATCTTCCAAATGTGTGGACTCCAGCTCCCATAATCCTCAGCCACAGCTTTGTAGTTAGCAGAGACAATTAGCAAATGGTAAAGATGGAGCGTTAGAGAAGGTTGTTCTCGCCCACCCACCCTGATGTCATTTTTTACCCTATGCGCATGCGTGAAATGCTCTGCCTGTGTGTGGTGGTGTGCACTCACATTTGCGAACTGGTAGCAAAGATAAGTGAATACCACCCCTGCAGGGGAACATGGGATATGGGCAGTGGTGGGATTCAATTTTTTTTGCTACCGATTATGTGGATGTGGCTTGGTGGGCGTGGTGTGACTTGCTGGGTGTGGCAGGGGAAGGCTACTATAAAATCTCCATTCCCACCCCACTTCAGGGGAAGGATACTGCAAAATCCCAATCCCCTCCTGATCAACTGGGACTCCAGAGGAAGAGAATACATGGGGGTGGGGCCAGTCAGAGGTGGTATTTATTGGTTTTCCAAACTACTCAAAATTTCCGCTACCAGCTCTCCAGAAATGGTCAGAACCTGCTGAATTCCACCTCTGGATATGGGCTTCTGCATTCCCAGGTCTCTGAAGATGGAAGTTGGATTTTGCACATCAGCTTTACCATCTGCAGCAAGAGGATCCTGGGCTCCCCTTCCCTCCTTCCCTCCCTCCCTTCCTCACATGGGGTGAGAGGCAGCCTTGGTTTCTCCATCTCTTTTCACTTTGTTTTTCTAACTTCTTTCTGTGTTTCTGTCAGTGTTGTTTTTTTAAACTTTGCAAAGTTCTGGTAAGTAGTTTTTCATTAAAGTTGATTTTGTTCTTAGAAACTGGTTGCACTATTGCATCAGCCCTTTTGTGTTGTGCCTTTGAGCATTAACTTTCAAAACAAATTAAAGTAAATTTTGTTTCCTATTGGTAATAGCTGGCAGCTATTTCACATCTGTGATATGCTCAGGCATTAACTGGCCTCTGGGATTTTTCTCTTTAACCACAATGCCAACAAATGTCACATTTCTTTTTATCTTCAGCCACAGGTGCCATGTATTCCCTCAGTTTCAAGCATGGAGACCCCCAAACTCTCAAGTCTAGAGGACGGATTTAATTCGATAACTGCCCCTGTTATTATGAATCACATGAGGATTATTTCCCTTTCATTTCCCTCCAGAGAAATGAGAAATGAGTTCTTGAGTCCAAGAACTGGTTGAATTATTCAGGGATCCCTCCTGAGAGGGAGAATTATGATAAAAGTTTCAGCTCTGCTCTTTGACCGAATCCTCCAGGGGAGACTTTGGGCAGAGAAATATGGAGTTTTGGGACAGGCAGGGTCTGTGCTCTTGAATGTACATCTCTCTCCTTTCCAGATGAAGCTGAGTGTTTCTCTGTGTTTGAATCAGGAAAGACACTGGATCATATTCCACCTTGTGAGAGTCTTTTGAATTCTTCTAATTCTTCTTTAGAAACAGGAAAGGGATTGATTGATTCGCCCCATGAATTATGGACCTCCTGCTTCTGCTTCTGCTGGTGTCCCATCCAGTCTCTGGGAAGCTGAGAATGAAATGCCCTCAGAGTTTGGAGCATCAGGATGGAAAACGACCACAGAGCTTTTACAGCCCAGGAGACCATCTCATTGGTATAGTTCTCACTGGAAAGGAAACATTGCATACAAAGTTTCTTTTCAATGTGGCTCCTTCTCTTCATTTTCATGATCAGTAAGTCATTCAGGGTGATAGAGTTGCACTCCCTCCATTCTAACACTCTCCTTCTTTTCTGTTTTTTTTTTTTCATTTATTCCTATATTGGGGATTATGTCTAATTTCCTGAATGATTTTGATTTCAATGGCTTCTCTCTTTTGTCTGATTTTGTGAAAGAGACTCAAATAAAAAATGAGTCTGAAAAAAAAGCTGAAAGGGCTGCAGATTATTTCCTCTCTCAGTTCAATCCTTAATTTATCACTCGAATAATGAATTTTATTTAAAGTAGTGGTGGAACCAGTTGTAGTTGCCGTAACTCAGTCCATTTCCATATTTGTGTAACTGATCATTGCTTCTGGATCAAGGTTGGCTTAAGGCTCAGTAGGCATCTGGGGGTATATTTCTTTAAAAGTATTTGTTGGTGCTGTTGATTATAATAACTTTTTTTTAACAATAGGGATGTTTATGGTCTTGTATATGGCCTAATATTCATTTTCAACATTCAAATGGTCAACAAGAATTCCCAGCTCCTGCACAATCTCACACTGGGCTACAACATCCATGACAACTATTTGAGCACTTTCCACACTTCAGATGCCTTGCTGGACATTCTCTCCACTGGAGAAGCCAATGTCCCCAACTATGGCTGTGGAAGGAAGGAGAACCTCATGGCTCTTATTGCTGCAGCTAACAGGGACATCTCCATCCAGATGTCAACATTAGGAGGCACCTACAAAGTCCCACAGGTTTGTGTGTGTTTTTCTCCATCTGGTAAAGTGAGGGGTGGGTGGTGGTGGGTGAGCAATAGATGCAATCATGTCTTCTCCATGGAATTCAAGAGCTGCTTTTCTCCATATTAGCAAAAATGTCAATATTTTACCCCATTATGTTCATGTTGAGATTAATCATAAAAGGCCTGAAATGCAAGCAATACATTCCCTGGAGAAGACATTCTACCAACTATTTAACTGATAAAAAAATATCCCTGGTTTTTGGGGCCTCTATTGGCATCTTCATTTTCACACATAAATAATGTCTACAATATCCAGTCGGATTGAAGTTGGCATAGTAGCATTTTATCTATCTAAAAAGTGGAAATAAAAAGGACTCTAGCAATTATAGGCCAAATAGACTAGCAGATATTGTGGCTGAAATGTATGCCTGGATCCTCTTAGTTAAACTTGAGAAAAATGCATTCCTTGCAGAAGAAACAGAAGGTTTTAGGTAGTGAATAGCTATATAGATTTTATAAGAAATATTGCATTTCAATAATCTAATATTGGTAACAGATTTGTCTTGAAGTATTTCATCTATATCAGCAATGGTTTGCTGGCTTTCTAGATGTTAGTGCATTTGTCATAATTAACAGAGAAATATTATATAGAAAATTGATTGCCCTCAAAATGGAGCTCAACCTGTTAGTCCTGATCCAGGATCTTTCTCCAGGTCCTTGTTTAAGGGGGTGGTTTGGGCTCAATGGAGCAATGAGAAGAAGGATTGATACTTACCAAGGAGGAAGGGAAGGATGCATATTTGAACCCTTGTTAATCAGTCTAGATATTGACAACTTACTTCAACGAATGAAGGATCCAAACACAGATCATAAATAAATGTTATTTCATTCTTTGGCAAAAATTACTGAATTAGTGGACCAGCAAAATGCAGTGCACATAATATACAGTACTTGGATTTTAGAAAGGCTTTGACAAAGTAAACCACCATCTACTTCTTCGAAAGCTACAAATATATGGGATAGACAGCATCACCCCCAGATGGACTCAGCCTGTGCTCCTGAGTGGAACTACATCTACATGAGGGAAACAAGCAGTGGGGGACCCCAAGGTTCTATTTTAGGCACAGCACTTTTCAACATCTTCATCAATGGTTTGGATGAGGGATAGATGGGGAACTCATCAAATTTACAGATGACACTAAACTGGCAGGAATAGCCAACAGTCCAGAAGATAGTCTGAAGATCCAGATGGATCTAGATAGACTTGAACCCTGGGCCTATCTAACAAAATGAAATTCAATGTAGAGAAAAGTAAAGTCTTACACTGAGGCTAGAAAAACTAAATGTACAGGTACAGATTAGGTGAAACCTGGCTCAATAGCAGGAACTGTGAAAGGGATCTTGGAATCTTAGTGGAGAATCTCTCAAAAATCATGTGAGCCAACAATGTGTGTGGCAGCAGCCAAAAAAAGCTATTGCAATCCTAGGCTGCATTAACAGAAGGATAGAATCCAAATCACGTGAAGTATTGGTGCCGCTTTAAATGCCTTGGAAAAACCAACCCTTGGAATAGTGCATGGATGGAGAACCTTTTCAGCACCAAGTGCTCTTGTCAGGGACGCAATCTGGAGAGGATTGCCCACAGTGTACATGCCAGTGCATACATGTGCACCAGGCAGCTCCTCTTCCGGTTTCTGGCACACACCCACATGACAATCAGCTGGCTGGTACCATTTGCGCTCGCAGAAACTGGAAGACCAGCTCTTCCAGTTCCCGGCACTACTGTACACACAGAGGCCAGCTGATTGTTGCACACACATGCACACCAGAAACCCAGAAAGAGCAACGGGCAAGGCCGCCCGTGCCAGGTGACATGGCTCTGCGTTCCACTCAGCCCAAGCTAAGAAGCTGAGGCAGAGGGCTCCATTTTCTCCTCCTGGGGCCTCTGTGCATCCCGTTTTTTTGGCTTCCCCAGCCCCCAATAGCAATCTGCCGGCCAAAACTTTGGTCTTACTTTGCAGCTTCAGTCCGTGGGGCTTGCGAAGGTAAGGCCTGTACTCAGCAGGTGGGTGGGGCTGGAAGGGGGGGGGGTGATTTGGGCAGGGGTGCAGCCTCATGGTCCCACGTGGGCCGGATTAATGGTTTCAGTGGCTGTATCCGGCCTGTGGCCTGGACGTAGTTTGAGGACCCCTGGTATAGGGTCTCCTTCTTGAGCAGGGGGTTGGACTAGAAGACCTCAAAAGATCCTTTCCAACCCTTTTATTTTGTGATAAGTTCTGTTATAGGGTACATATGTTTAGCATGCTAAATACCTATTGGAACATGCTGATTTACACTGTCATATTATCATACTTGCACATTGGATTATATACCCTGTGAGGAAGACTTGGGTTCTTTTCTCATAATAATTATTATGATGATATTAATAAATCAAGTTCAAAAGTTATGGTCTTTGGGAAATGACATCCTAGCCATAGATGGTCAGCCAATAGAGCAAGTAAAACCTTTCCTTTCCTGGGGTTGTTTTCTCTGAGACTGAATCTTGGCTCTCCCTCATCATCAAAGGAGCTCAGTTAGATCAAAGACATGAGTGAAAGTGGTGCTTAAAAGAAAACCTCATCATGCTCTCCAGCTTCCTCAGCCCCAATTATTGAAGTATATGAGGCCAAGGTTTCCCCCATGTTCTTACATCAATCTGATGTTTGGGGCTTCAGAGAGAAACCACCAGCAGAACCAACCCAATCACAGCCTCCAAGGGAGTATCTTGGGGTGGACAAAAGGACTCCAGCTGCTGCCCCTCAGAGCTGATTTGGGAATTTACACAATTTCTGCTTTGTCTAAAATCAGAAAATATGGATATTGGCATTAAATTCAATCTAAGGAAACTGACAGACTCCAAAAATTGTGGCTGTTGCTGTTAACAGACAAAATTTCAATTAAAGACCAAGTTTGGATTGTATTACTGACAAATTGTATGAGGAACTGAGGTCTCCCTGTTTCTTGTACAACTGGAGAAGAAGCTAAAAAGATTCCTCCACAAAGAATGTGGGCCATAGAAGCATTGTGAAAGCTCCGAGATTATGTGGTTTTGGGTTTGAATATCATCTGTACGCTGACATACCCAGCTATGTTAATCTAACCCCAAGCCATAAAATGGGCTGTCGAAGTGATAGTCCCGGTGTTTGGGGTCTGGATGGGGGACAACAGACACAGAAAACTCAACCCTTCCTCAGACTGAGTGGCTGTGGCTACTGGCACCTCGGTTCAAAGTTTGCTGGCCATTAAATTGCCCCCTGTAAAATTTTGCGCAATTTGGGCGTTTCCTAGATGCCCGGCTTGTCAATGGATGACCATTGTTCAAATGGCAAGTGTTCCACCAGGTTTCGCCTGGTGCCCAATTGCGCAGCCCTACTGGACAGGGATGCCCTACGCAAAGTCAATTCATGGCGCTGGTGACGTTAGCCTAGACTACTGTAATGCCCTCTAATGGGGCTTCCTTGGGAAATGCGCCCAAGAGACTGCAGCTAGTCCAAGGTCGGCCCAAAGTAGTCATGGGGAGTCCAGATACAAGCCAATCACTCCTGCGCGAGCTGCACTGGCTTGTAGTTTTGATGCGTTTCAAGGTTCTGATCATGCAGAAAGCGCTCCATGGCACAGACCTAGTTACTTGCAGGATCCATCCTCCCAAAGGGACATCCCTGCGGCCAATTGTCGCTCTCACAGGAGGGGCTTCTCCAGGTGCCGTCCACTAGGCAATGCCAGTGGGCGGCGCCAAGTAGGGGCTTCTCTGTGATTGGCCCAACCCTTTCTGGAATGACCTGGAAATTTAGAACCACCAACGACTTCCTTTCCTTCCGACAAAAATTGAAGACTCACCTGTTCCGAAAGCTGGCCTGGCAAAATTATAACTGTTATAACTGTTACCTCCCGAAAAAATATTTTAACTGGTATTTAAAAATTTAATTGATTTTAGGGTTTTAAAAATTTATATTCAATTAAGACCAATTTTTAATTGTTTAACCTCCTCCATATTTACATTTATTCAAATTTTATTGTTTATTTAACTTAATGTTTACTGTGGATGATGTTTCTTTGTGTGGAATTGGACACCGCCCCGAGCCTTTTTGGGAGAGGGGGTGGAAATCTAGAAGTGCGGCCGAAGAAATCATTAAAATATGCAGCAATCCTCAAAATTATAGTAGGCCCTTTATTGGAATAGAATACTTCAGTTGGCATTTGCACAGTTTAAACTAATTGCAATAAATTTTAGGGTGAGATACAGTAATATGATTTACATTGTTTATAGTTTTTTTTTTTAATTTATTTATTATTTTCCACTTTTATAATACAATCTTGCTAATATTCTGTCTTTAATATTTTAAACAATGTCTAATTAACAAATTATTCTAATGCTTTCATGAAAACAAGATTCGATTTATTAAAATCTAATATTTTGGACTTGATCTGACCCCAAATATAACACAGCATTCTTCATTGTGCAAGGTTTTTGAATGCAGCTCAGAATCTGATAAGTCCAGTGAAACTCTGAAGACGAAGCTATGGATTATCAGCTTTTATTTCTGCAGAAAGCAAAAGACTGGATGACCTTTTTGTCTCCCACCTTAACAGAACAGGCAGAGAGAGAAAAACAGGCCAAAAACCTTTCCAAACATCTTACAGCTCACACAGCTTACACAGAATGTCATTGCTATAGAAACATAATTTGAGATCATACGGATTTCATGATTTTAGTGCTCTGAAAACAACAGACTTTAGAAGGGAAAAGAAATACATTTTTTGGAGTATAACTCAGAGCTTTGCTGGGATGCTGAACACACTTTTTAAGGTACAAGCAAGGCTACTTGGCAGAATTCCACATTTTACTTTTCACAAGACGTTACTTTGCTAGGCTAAGCTTGGCAATTCGCCTAGAAGTTTTATCTATGTAGTTGGCACGTTAGGTTACAATGGAGCTTCTCTCAACAGCAATTTAACAAAAGCTGAATTAGGTTACACTCTGTGTATGCTCTAATCCAGTGATGGCAAACCTTTTAGAGACCGAATGCCCAAACTGCAACCCAAAACCCACTTATTTATCTCGGAGTGCCAACAAGGCAATTTAACCTGAATAATGAGGTTTTAGTTTAGAAAAACAACTCATACATGATTAACGTCTTTTTCTCTGAAAAAACCCCCCCCACAAAACAGCGCTTTCAATGATACAAACACCTTTTTATTGAAAGGTAAACATTTGCCTTTGGCATGCTTTTGATTAATGTGACTTTTGCTGTTGAATGCAAGCTGATAATTTTTCTAACCTTGACTCATACTTTGTAAGTTTGAGAGCAATACATGCAGCACTCAGGTCATCTGTTAGTCCAGGGGTGTCAAACTCAATTTCAATGAGGGCCCCATTGTGGTTGACTTCCGAGGTCATGGTAGGCACGGCCAGCTCCCACTGCTGCTGTGCTCACTCTCCTTGGTTGCCCATGGTGTGTGCAGGAGGTCAAAGTATGTGGGTCAGAGGGAGGCCCACTCCCTCTCCTTACGAGACCTAGCTTTGTAACCAAAGCATCCTCAATGATAGGATGGGAGACCACCAGGAGAGGTCAGGAGGAGGGGACAAGGGGATGGTAAAAGGCAGCAGGGCTGCTGGTGATCAAGTGCTAAGGCAGGATTTACCTCACATCCTCACTCTCTCTCATTATAATCTCCTTCCTTCCCTTCTTTTTCCTTCCCTCTTCATTCTTTCTTCCCCTCTTTCCTTCTTTTTGCTTCCTTGCTCTCTTCTCCTCTTTCTGTCTTTTTTTTTGGTCTTTCCTGTCCCTTCTTGGATGCTCCAATGCAAAAGGGGAAACATTCCTTGCCTTGTGATCAAATGCCACTTTTGCTAGTAGTTTGTGGCCACTGAAAAGACTGAGAACAAACCAGGCTCAGTTTATTCCATGCTTGCATTTCATGGGGACAGACTACAGGACAGCAAAACTGTCAAAATGATGGCTCTGGTAGTTGATCAGAGCTCCTCTGTTTTTATGTGCAACAGCTTTAGCATTTAAGAGCAGAGCTAAGTTAGTTGCTTTTCTATGAATACATAATGATCCTTGAAAGATCTCTTCTGTAGGGACCCTGCCATGGTCTAATTCAGACTGGAAATATAGCAAAGGAAACTATTTCCCCAATTGCTTTGTCCTTTTTTCCCCACTGGAAACAGCTGTTTGCAACCCACAAGGAGGGGATACTTTCCTAAGAGCTCAGAATTCAAGGACACCAATGTGCCCATGACCACCACCAGATGGATTCGTAACTGGCTGACCAACCCAACACTCAACGTGTAGTCCTCAATGGAACTGCATCTACATGGAGGGAGGTATGCAGTGGAGTACCCCAAGGCTCTGTTTTGGGCCCAGTACTCTTCAACATCTTCATCAATGATTTGGATGAGGGAATAAATGGGGAACTCATCAAATTTGCAGATGACACCAAGCTGGCAGGAATAGCCAACACTCCAGAAGATAGGCTAAAGATACAGAAGGATCTTGACAAACTTGAACATTGGGCACTATCTAATAAAATGAAATTCAATGGTGAAAAGAGTAAGGTTCTACATTTAGGCAACAAAAACGAAATGCACAGGTACAGTATAGGTGGTACCTTGCTCAACAGTAGTAACTGTGAAAGGGATCTTGGAGTCCTAGTGGACAACCATTTAAATATGAGCCAGCAGTGTGCAGCAGCTGCCCAAAAAAAGCCAACACAGTTCTAGGCTGCATCAACAGAGGGATAGAATCAAGATCACGTGAAGTGTTAATACCACTTTATAATGCCTTGGTAAGGCCACACTTGGAATACTGCATTCAGTTTTGGTCGCCACGATGTAAAAAAGATGTGGAGACTCTAGAAAGAGTGCAGAGAAGAGCAACAAAGATGATTAGAGGACTGGAGACTAAAACATATGAAGAACGGTTGCAGGAACTGGGTATGTCTAGTTTAATAGAAAGAAGGACTAGGGGAGACATGATAGCAGTGTTCCAATATCTCAGGGGTTGCCACAAAGAAGAGGGAGTCAAACTATTTTCCAAGGCACCTGAGGGTAGAACAAGAAGCAATGGGTGGAAACTAATCAAGGAGAGAAGCAACTTAGAACTGAGGAGAAACTTCCTGACAGTTAGAACAATTAATCAGTGGAACAGCTTGCCTCCAGAAGTTGTGAATGCCCCAACACTGGAAGTCTTTAAGAAGATGTTGGATAGCCATTTGTCTGAAACGGTATAGGGTTTCCTGCCTGGGCAGGGGGTTGGACTAGAAGACCTCCAAGGTCCCTTCCAACTCTGCTATTGTATTGTATCTCAGGGTGGGGAAGGCCATGGGGGTCCCTAGTGATAGAAGAGACCCCTCAAGGCCTCCCCAACCCACTAAGATACCTCCTGCTTCTCCCTCCCTTCCTGCAACAAGGAATCACTTACTTTCCAAACCTCTGTCTCCTCTCTTGTTTCTCGGCTTCTTTGCCTTTGAAGAAGGGAGAGGAGAGTTGGCTGGGAAATGCTTTTTGTGCGGAGAATGGACGCTCCTGGGTGCTATAATATTGTGCAGATTCAGGCACCCATCTTCTTTTGCAGAGTCAGGGATCCAGAAACTTCCATTCTCGGGGGTGGGTGGGTGGGGAAAGTGGTTACCTGCAGGTCTCCTGCTCCTCCCCTCCCCCCCCCCACTACTTTCCACTTAGCTACTTAATGAGGCTTCTTTGTCTCAAGGAGCAGCAAATGGGGCCAGACAGAGACAGGCAATCCAAGTGTGTTTGGCAGAGAAAAAGCATACTTCAGCCAAGGCACCCAAAACTGCTGCCAATGGTGTGGGCGACAGCTGAGCATGCAAATGGGGCCAGACAGAGACAGGGAGGGTAAGAGAGTAATCTAAGTGTGTGTGTGTGTGTGTGTGTGTGTCTGTGTGTGTGTGTGTGTGTGTGTGTGTGTGAGAGAAAGCGTGCTTTCAGCCAGGGCACCCAAACTGGTGTGGCCGACACCTGAGCAGGGAGGCAGGGTGTGTGTGTGTACTTTCATCCCCATTCAAGCAGGGCCTCTTATTTCCTCCCCAGCACAGTTGGGGCATGCAGGCTGCTGCCACCTAAGCACCATGATTGCCCCCTCCCCAGCCAGCCAGCCAGCCCCACCTGACCTGCTCCCTGCCGGCTCCTGCAAAGCCTCGCCATTCTCCTCCTCCTCTTCTTCTTCTTCGGTGGTCGTCCTCCTCCTCCGCCCAAGTGGCAGTGGGCTCCACAGGACAGGTTTTCATTTCTGCTCCTGGGGAAAAAATGGCTCTGTGCTGGGTCTGAAGTTGTTTGAATGGGCCTGGAAAAGCTCCTTCAGTGGAAAGCTTCCTGCAACTGTTTGGAGGCTGAAGGAAGCCTCCAAACTGATCCAGCACTGGAGGCCCAACCACACTTCCAGCCCAGGGCTTTCCTGCACAATGTGAGCACACAGTTTTGCTTCACACACACACAGCATACTTGCATCCCTCGCCCTGGCCCTTGGCAATTTTTGCCCACAACTGTTAGCAACCAGGGAGGGGGGGGGCTTTCCTAGGCTCACAAAATGGGGGGGAAAAAAAAACCCTGTGCTTTCTGCATGCCCCATTTTGGCCCTGGAAAGCCTCCTGCACCAACCTGGAAGCAAAAAAAAAAAAAATAAAAACCCAAACCCTGCAACTGTTTGAAGGCTGAAGGAAGCCTCCAACTGAGCCAGGAAGCACTGGGGGGGGGTGGGGCCATCCACACTCACTTCCAGCCCACCGGAGTTTCCTGCACAATGTGAGCGCCACACCCCCCCCACTGCATACTCACGCGTCCCCCGCCCTGGCCCTCCACAAAGGCCCGAAAAAACCAGCTGGCCGGCAGGAGGTGCGCCTGCATGTGGATGCTAGTGGAGCTGGGCTGGGGCGGCTGGCGTGCCAGGGAGAGGACGCTCTGCATGCCACAGGTTCCCCATCATGGCTCTAATCCTTTCAATTCCTTTTTCAGATCAATTTGCATGAAACAGAGCTTCAGAGGCTCTGAGTGATAAAAGTCGATTCCCCTTTTTCCACCACATGCTCCCCCCAAAGAAGGATTCCAGTACCCAGCAATTGTCCACCTGCTCCTCCACTTCAGATGGACCCTGATTGGCCTCTTTGCTCCAGACACAGAAAAGGGAGAGAATTTCATGAGGACTTTTACTCCTGTGCTTGTCAGGAATGGAATTTGTGTGGTTATATCACAACTGTTCTCAACTATACAGCATACCCTCAGGGATTCCCTCTCTAAGTGGAGACAAGTCAACGTCTTTGTTCACTTCATGGAATTTGATTCCATTTGGGACAGAATTCTTCCTTTCCATTTAACACTTATGCGTCTCCCAGGACCCATTGAGGGGAAAGTCTGGATCCTCACAACTTTTGTAGAGTACGAAATAAAGAAGCAAAGACTTCTCAAATACATCCATAGTATTTGGAACTTTGGTTATCTGGTAAAAGAAAGGCCAAAAGATTCTGCCTTTAAACCCTATTTCTTTGTGGAAGAAAAGTTTCAAGATCATTATTTTCATTGTTCTCTTTCAAAGAACGTCTTTTCTGTCAAAGGCCGCAGAAGATGCACCCAGAAGGCCCCACTGGAGACCCAGAGGAAAAGGGACAGAAAAAGGGCCCAAAATGACTACCACCTTTACAGTCTCATGAAGACTCTGGCCCAGGCCCTGAATGCTGCATATTCCTCCAGATCGAGGAGGGGAAGGAAGGAGGGAGAAAAGAGGTTGGGGTTTCCAAGGCTGCAGCCATGGCAGGTATGGGGGTCCCGATATGGATCTATTAATCTTAGATCCTTTGGAGGAGGAATCCAGAGGAGAAGGAGGGGGGAACCATCTCAACAGATCTGGCCAATTTAATTACTCAGGGAATTAATGGTTCCAAAGAGTAGATACCATGGCATTTTTATATTTAGCACTGCTAATTGGAAAATGCTGTATTCTTTTTAAAATAAATTTTCCTGTATTTTTGAATTTGTGATGAGCCTGGTGGAATTCCACCTTTCTTCCGTCCCCATTGCAGGTGGGTCTGTATGCAGCTGGAGAGGCAGCTAAGCCCCCTTATTCTCCTCCAATGAAAGGGAGCCTGGCGTGGATCTGGATGCTTCATTGGGAGAAGAGGGCAGGTGAAACTGAGGAGATGCAAAGAGTGGAAATCAAATAGAAAGACGAGATAGGCAGCATTAACTAACAGCCAGCAAAGAAGCAGCTGGAACCTCCCCAGCGATGCTCCGTGTGAGGGACGGAGGCCCGTCTCCGGATGACCAGGGGTCTCGGTCACAACGGCTGCTTCCGTCTTCTCCAAAGGCTGACAGAAAATGGAGTCTGGCTTCAGACCTTATAGTGAGGCTTATCTGCCCCGGCCACTAGGTGGGGCTAGAGCAACAACAGCACAACAGTTTCCGTATTTTTCAGAATATAAGACACACCTTTTTCCCTCAAAAAAGAGGCTGAAAATCTGGGTGCGTCTTATACATCGAATACAGCATTTTTTGCCTCCCGAAGCCCCGCCCCCTTCACCAAAATGGCCGTGCATACCCTTATGGAGGCTTTCAGAGAGCTCCTGGGGGCTGGGGAGGGCAGTAATGAGCAAAAAATGGACCATTTTGCCCCCCCCCAACCCCCAGCAGCACTCTATAAGCCTCCATAAGGCTATGCATGCAATTTTTTTGACAAAAAACAGGCTTGTTTTTGCGAAAAACTGGCCATTTTTTGCTCATTTTTGCCCCCCCCCCAGGACACACTCTGCAAGCCCCCCCCCCCCCCCGGCTATTTGTGACTTTTTTTTTAAAGGGGGGGGCGTTTTCACAAAAAAAGGGCTGTTTTGGGGAGGTTTGCAGAGTGTAAAAACTTTTTTTCCCCCTCTTGGAAAGCTCTTTAACTGGTTGATGAGAATTACATTGATCAAGTGCTTTGCCAGCAGAAACAAAGTCTTAGGTGCTGCAGATTGTCAGCAATTTCCTTCTCCAGCACATGGATAAATACACCTGGAAACATCTACCTATCTACCTACTCTCTCTCTCTCCCTCCCTCCCTACTGTATTTCTCTCTCTATCTCTTTTTTATTTCTCTCTCTCTATCTCTATCCCTCCTATCTACCTATCCTCTCTCTCTCTATCCCTACCTACCTACTGTATTTCTCTATCTCTATATCTCTCTCTATTTCTCTCTCTCTCTATCCCTTTATCTCTCCATTTTCTCTCTCTCCCTCCCTCCCTACTCTCTCTACTCTCTCTCTCTCTCTCCCTACCTACCTACTGTATTTCTCTCTCTTTCTCTCCCTCTACCTACCTACCTACTTTTTTTTTTTAAAAAAAAATTGCCTCTTCAAAACCTTGGTGGGTCTTATACTCCTGGTGCATATTCTCTAAAAATATGGTACATGTTGTGGCATGACAACCTTTATAAATTAGGAGGAGACCCTGAGGCCATCTAGCCCAACCCCTCCTCTCTTCAGGAATCCCAATTGAAGCTTCTCTGACTGATGGCTGTGGTTTTTGCATTCAGACGATCCATGAAGAGGAGACTGAACTTCTCTGCTTTACTGGCTCAGCTCTAAAACAGCTCCTCCTTTTATCATTTTTTTTTCTCTCATTCAGTTAAAATCTCCTCTCTTGTAACTGAATTCATTTTTCCATCTCTGACACTCTGGAATAATAGTGAGCAGATCTTACACTCATGTGTAACATGAGTCAGTGATTGGGAGATGGCTGTATCCAGGGGTGGGATTCAAATTTTTTTACTACCGGTTCTGTGGGCATGTGGCTTGGTGGTCTTGTGACTGGGTGGGAGTGGCTGTGGTTGTGTGACTTGGTAGGCATGTGACTGGGTGGTGGTGAGGACATGGCTTGGTGGTCATTTGACTGGGTGGGCGGGGGCTTGGTGGTCATGTGATTGGGTGGGTGTGGCCAACTTGACATCACTCTCGTCAAGGGGTACCTTGCCTGGCCTCTCCTTGCGTCAACAAGATACAATTTCCCTGTCTATTTATTTACTACTACTGAACATCCAAAATACACAATTGAATCCTATGTATAAATGCCATATGTGTACATACATATTACACAGTTTAGTGTGTGTATAGGCACACAAAAAGATACATTATCTACTTATATACACTGTGTATGTACACACACACACACACACACACACACACACACACACACACAGAGCTCTTCTAAAACTATACACATTCAACCTCACTTATTGCGTTTGAAAAACACACCAGAGTCCACTTTCTGGCACACATTTAACTTTAACTTCTGCACATTCGAACATTACACAGGCCTTCAGATGTTCTTCCCTAGCCTGCACATGACTGTTAGAGCCAGGAGATGTCATAGATTGAGTAAAATGTGGCAAAGCTCACTTAACAACGCTCTTGCTTAGCAACCAAAATGTTGGGCTCAATTGTCATAAGTCAAAGACTATCTCTGCCTTCCTCTGCATGGCAGCCTTGTCCTAGTAAACTCCTTCCCTTTTCTGGCAATTTTCCTCTCTCTTAGAGGCACCAAAATAATCCAGAGGATATAAGGTCTCCTGCTGGAGCAGGGGGTTGGACTAGATGACCTCCGAGATCCCTTCCAATCCTAGATTGCTGTGCTGTTTCAAAGAGTCTTCTGGAGCCTTCCTTCCTCTCTTCTTTTTTTTCTCTCCCCCTCCCTCCCTCCATGTATGTATATATATATATCCATCCACCCATCTATATCTTATTCACTTTCTTTTCCCTCCCTCCCCCATCCCTCCCTCCCTCCCTCCTTCTTTCCTTTCTTTCTTTCTTTCTTTCTTTCTTTTTCTCTTTCTTTCTTTCTTTCTTTTTCTTTACTTTTTTTTTCTTTCTTTTCTTTCTTGTTTTTTCCTTCTTTTTCTTTCTTCTTTCTCTCCTTTCACCCTCTTTCTTTCTTTCTCTTTGTATCCCTTCCTTTCCTCCTTTCAAAACTAGAAGATCCACCTGAAACAAAAACTCATTTGGATGAAACCGGCCATTACATACACACACACACTCTCACCTCCCTCCCTCCCTCCCTCCCACCTCTCCCTCCCTCCCTCCCTCCCTCCCTCTTCCAACCATCTCTGTGCCTCACCTCATTGTTTGCTTTTAGCGGCAGGCCGATCGCCAAAGTCCTTTCCCAGGGTGCTCTGGGGATCCCCCCCCCAAAACAAACCCAGGTTGCTCTGGAGGGGGCAGGCAGATGGGCAGCATTCCCCCCTCCCTGGGCGCCTGCAGCCTCGGAGCCTGCAGCAACTCCCAGCCCTTGCACAGCAAAGGCAATGAACAACTTCTCACTCGCCAGAAGATTTTCTTTAGTGTGGAAGGGCCCAGAGTTGCTCCAAGGCTGCAGGCACCCAGGGGGGGGGGGGGGGGGATGCTGTCCGTCTTCCCTCTCCCAAAGCAACCTCGGAGGTTTTCAGCTCCTCTGCAGAGGATTTTTTTTTAAAAGAAAACCCCCCAAAAGCCACAAGATCCGGAGCTGCCAGTCTCCAGTAAGATGTGCATCTTGTGGCCTGGCCCAGCCCATCCCCTGCCCCACCCGCCACCCCCAAATTGCACCTCATTGTGAGCATCTCTCAGCCGTTGTGTGCAGGGAAAACCTTGCACAGTAAAGAAAAACTTCCCAAGAGTTCGAGAAATTGTTAATTACCTCACACTCACGAGAAGGTTTTCTTTACTGTGCAAGTTTTTCCCTGCACACAACAGCTGAGAGACGCCTGCAGTGGGGTTGCAATTTGGGCCCACCCCTCACCCCAAGGCAAGGCCCATCAACTCAATAAGACTCAATAAGACAGGGGTTGCTCCCTCAACCGGCTCCACCGAAGATCCCCTTCATCCTTTTGGAGTCGGTCCGCTTTGCCGCCCAGTGAACAACTGAGCCAAACCGCTCCTGCCAAGCGGTGTCCCCCACCTCCCCATGCCCAACCGTTAAGCCAACCGATGGTTATGCAGCCGGAGCCAACTGGGCGCAAAGCTGGATTGACAATGAGCGTCCGAGGTCTCCCTCCTGCCTGCTTGCCCAGCGCTCGCTCAGCTGCCCCCTCTGATCCCCCAGCTGGACGCAGCCACTCACCGGCGACTGGAAATTGAGGTCATCCACCACCTTCTTGTCCAGCACTTGCTCAGAGACCTCCTACCCTCCGGCTCCCCCCCCCCCAACATCCCCCATGCCTGGGCAAAGACACTCACCGGTTCTTTCTTCTTCTGTTTCCAAACTAAGCCCCGGTTGGTTGGTTGGTTGGTTGGTTGGTTGGGTTGGTTGGTTAAAGTGCGCTTGGATCTGAAAGCTCCATCACTGGAGGCTTTTAAGAGGGAGAACTTTTCGGCTGCCAGCTGGCAAAGAAAGCTCTCAGCCATGACCAGCGCTGCTGTGGCTGCCGTTGGCTGGGTGGACAAAGGAGCAGGGTGGCGGCTGCGGCCTCAGTCTGCCATGAGCTGAGGGCCTGGTCTGGGGAGGTGGGGAGGGCTCGCCCAGGCAGCTACTGCAACAGCAGGGCTGGCCAGGTCCCATCCCCGTGTGTTGTTGACCCCCCTCCCAGCTTTCGCCCATGCCTCCATGTCGTTTTTGCGGTGTGCAACACATGGGAGATCCTAGCTGCAGTTTACTTGTGAGCAACATTGGCCAGGAGAGGCAGGGAGAAAGGCCAATGGGGCTCACGAGTAAACTGAGGTTCCTAAGTGGGATCGAGTCAGGGGTGGGTTCTGGCTACCGCTACTGCCGGTTGCTCTGCGCAATCACAGAAGCCAAAAACAATATGGCCGAGAACCGGTTCAGGGGCGTGGCCAGCCTGGGTTGCTGCTGGTTCCAGCAACCCAGGCCACCAGGTTACTACCGTTTCAACTGGTCCAAACAGGTAGGAACCCACCTCTGATCTGGAGGTGTTTTCCATCAGGATTACAAGGGAGAAGATTAGCCTGACAGATTTCTTCTTGATCAACCCATGATTTCTGGGAATCAATCTGTTGTTTTCAAAGAGTTTATGAATAATCTTTTTTTTCCTCTGTTCATTTTATTTGTTATCTGCTCTAAAATGTTCCCTATAATTGACCAACTGTGTCTATTATATTTTCTCTATAGTTTGATAAATGTTTCTCAAACTTTTTCATTCACTTATGAAGATTATGGCAGTATTTGTATCCTATTTAACCATATTTGGAGATGAGACAATTGTAGAAGAAAGATTCAATGTGGGATAAGAAACAAAGTTTTCTGCTTTTCAAATTCCTGGATGTTCCCATTCTAGTTTCATCCCTTTCTGGAGAAGAATGAATTTTGGAATATTTCTGATAGAAAACTGTACTTGGACCAAAATGGAGAGATAACAGCAGATCTGGCCATTTCGGGCTTCTTGGTTCTCCCCAAAGAGGATGTCAAGGAAAGATTCTGGCGCTTTTTCAAAAACAGAGACTTTCTATCAGACAAGATGCTCTTTCAGGGCTAAAGTTGCTCAATAAGGTGGGATAAATTTTGGTGTCTTTTCTCTGTTTTTTCCAAAGCCTGAGGTCCCATTTCAAGTGGGCAAAGCCTAGAGTCTCCAGGGTGGTAGGCCTTCCATGCCAGTTGGTGTCATCTAATGGAAGTTCTTCAACAGATGGGACCTAAGTGGGGGCTTTGCCATGTTTTTTTATGGAAACCTTTCAAGATCCTACTGGTCAGAAGTTTTCTTTCTTCATCACAGTTTTATTCTATCTTCTTTTAAAAAATCTAATGGAATAAAAAGTTTCCTAAAATTTTTATAGTAAACTTTCTTCTCAGTTTTAAGAATATGAATATATCATCATACTTAAATCTTTTTTTCAATTCCATCCCTCTAGACTATTAAGTAGAAAAGTACCTTATTGCAATGTTAAATTCCAAAAGGAAAAGGAAGGAACTTGTGCGTTCCAGTTGTTATCCTTTGCATCTCTCCATATTCCCAGAGGCTACATTTTTCCATGGACCCTCCATTTTCCATGGACGGAGTCCTAACATCTTTTCTTTGGCATTCCTTGTTTTTTTTTTCTGCTCAGTCCCTGCCTCAGTCCAGATGTGTGGAAAGTTGTCATCCTGGATTTGTCAAGAGGGCTCGAGAAGGAGACCCAGTTTGCTGCTATGACTGCATTCCTTGTCCAGAGGGGACCTTCTCCACTCAGAAAGGTGGGTGAGATGGAGAAAAGGAAGTGGAACTGATTCATTACATACATCAAATAATAAAGTTTGGTTCTGAACATCACACAGGAAATTATTTGGGTCCCAATTCTTCTCTCACTTTCATAGACGATTAAACAAAAATTGATTTTTCAAAAAAAAGTCTTATACTACTTACCGTCTCTCACTAGAGGTACTAATAAATGTGTCCTAGACAATATCTCCCTGGTATCACTTGTTGTCCAAATAAGGTATTTCCTGAAAGGTAAAAGGAGAGAATAGTAAGGGAATATGTTTTTTTTTCTCTCAGATGCAGGAAAATGCACCAAGTGTCCGGATGACAAATATCCAAATGAGGACAGAATCCAATGTATCCCCAAAGTTATAACCTTCCTGTCTTATGAAGAACATCTGGGCATCATCCTGGTCTCTTTTGCCCTGCTCTTGTTCCTAACTACAGGCCTTGTTTTAATCATCTTCACTAAATACCGAGAAACTCCCCTTGTCAAAGCCAACAACCGGGATCTCTCCTACATCCTCCTGGTCTCTCCCTCTGCTTTGCTTCTTGTCTTCTACTCTCTTCATTGGTCAACCAAGGAAAGCCACCTGCCTTCTCCGACAAACGGTTTTCAGCATCATCTTCTCAGCTGCCATTTCTTCTCTCTTGGCCAAAACCATCACGGTGGTGCTGGCTTTCCTGGCCACAAAACCAGGAAACCGAGTGAAGAGATGGCTGGGGAAGAGCTTGGCCAACTCCATCATCCTTTCTTCTTCTGCTCTCCAAATTATCATCTGCTCCATCTGGCTGGGAGTTTCTCCCCCTTCCCTGACTCTGACCTCCACTCCCAGCCTGGAGAGATCATCCTGCAATGCAACGAAGGGGCTGTTGTCATGTTCTACGTCACCCTCAGCTACATGGGCTTCCTGGCTGCCATCTGCTTCACGGTGGCTTTCCTGGCCAGGAATCTGCCTGGGGCCTTCAACGAAGCCAAGCTGATCACCTTCAGCATGCTGGTCTTCTGCAGTGTCTGGGTGACTTTTGTGCCCACCTACCTGAGCACCAAAGGGAAATACATGGTGGCTGTTCAGGTCTTCTCCATCCTGGCCTCCAGTGCTGGGCTGCTGGGCTGCATCTTCATCCCCAAGTGCTTCATTATCCTTCTGAGGCCAGACCTGAACACAAAGGAGCATCTCACAGCCAGAACAAATGTAAAAACATGAGAAAAAACACCGTGATATTTAAGAATGTTATAATGTCCATTTATTTGATTGAATGCCTGAATTATTTCCACTTAAATAGTATGCAGGAATCAAAGAACATATCTACATGTTTCCAAATGGGAAATTGTTGAAGGATTTTAATTCTTATAACTGCCTTCCTTTTCACCTCAATAAATCTTGCTAAAGAGAACTCTGTGAAAGTCATTCAGAGGAATTTGTTGTTCACCAACTGCCAATGAATTTGACACCTTTTAAAAAACGTTTTTTTTTAAATGATTCCTATGGACAGCACTAAAAGTGTATGTGTGAGAGAATGAATAGGAAAAGTGGTAAGATAGATTCTATGGGAGCCAAGCTCCAACTACCACGTTATTTGATAATCTCCATGAGAACCATTGGCCATCCCACCAAGCCAGAGAAGGTGGGGGCCTCCAGGTCCTCTTGCTTATATGTTCTCATCCAAGGAGACCTACTTAGCTCACCTTTTCCATAGCTGCTCCTGCCCTGTGAAAGAGGCTTTTCCATGAGATCCACCATCCTGTCTCCATCCTGTTTTTTGGGTGATAAGGACAGCAGAAACATCCAGTTCTTTTCCCCAGTGCATGGGCCAGGTTGAGACTGGAGTCCAGAAGATGTGGGTGGAGAAACCCCACAGGAGAGTCAGACTGCATCCTGAGGAGATTGGGCTCCTTGTGGCTGCACCAGGTGAATAGTTGCAAGCAGGAGATCGGCTGTGTCTCAAACTCCATCAGAGGAAAGAAAGAGAGGCCTCTCTCTCTCTCTCTCTCTCCAATGTGGGAAGCCCAGCAGTGCAATCCTTGAAGGCCTGATCTGGTGGGTTCCCCTCAGTCATCTCAGGCTGCTTCCAGCCCCAGAAGGCCCAGAAATAAGCTCGTCAGAAGGACTTTGTTCCTGGCTCCCAGGAAGCGAGCAGAAGGGAGAAAAAAGGGGAAGTTCTAATTATGGGATCCTGAATGTCTCTGGAGATAAATTAGAATGGACTATGAGGTAATAAAGGTAGTCCTCCACTTATGACCACAATTTCTGTTGCTAAGTAAGTTCTGTCTCATTTTACAACATTTTTGCCACAGTTGCTAAGCAAACGAGTGCGGTCGTTAAGTAAATCAAGTGGCTGCTAAATAAATCTTATAGTGATCCCATGACCCTAAGGTACGGCAACTGTCATAAATACACGCCAGTTCCCAAGTGCCTGAGTTTTGATCACATGACCAGGGGGTGTTGCATGGTCTTTCAGTGAGGTGTGAAAAAATTGGTCCTGAGTCATTTTCTCATGCCTCAGTGTTGTTGTAACTTCACGTCACTAAATAAATCACTGTAAGTCGAGGACGACCTGTTGTCCTCAGGGCAGTTTTTTGACAACGAGGCTCCTGCCCTTAAGATTCAATCATTGAATAGAGCTGGAAGGGACCTTGGAGGTCATCTAGCCACAGTTAAGTGAATGCTCAAGCTGCCCCAGACCATTCAATCCAAAGGACTGTCCTTCAGTGGTTGTTGTTCAATCTGACTTCACCTCTTGTGCCCCAGATGCAAAAGAAACCACTTCAGTTGCGGAAGGAACCCCAGATCCTTAAGGGAAGACCCAAAGATCTCCCATCGACTCCTTTGTTGGGAGCCCTGGGAAAGTGGCCAATGGAGGCCACACGACCGAAAACGGCAACCCTGGCAAATACACTTTGGCTGCCAAAGGCCCAAATGTTGAATGAACTGTGAGAAACCATGAATGTTTGTAATGTAAGGAGGAGGATTGGACACTTGTATTCAGGTTCAATGGATGACTTTCTATGGGAAAAAAGAACAAAACTCCGGTTCCACATTTTCCCTGTTACTTTAATATGCTTTATACTTTCCCCCATCTGGTGGCCTAGTCTGCAGTGATATTAGCAAGTTATTGAAAAAAACCAATTGAAGTAGATTAGCAATTGGGGGCACATAAAGTTGTAAAGAGGGGAGAGGAGGGAGGGGGAGGAAGGAAGGAAGAGAGAGACACACACACACAGAGAGGACAAAAAAGGAAAGAGGAGAAAGGAAAGGGCTCTCCCTTCCTCTACACGAGGCAGAAGAAAGAGAGAGAAAGAGAAAGAGGAAAGGACAGGAAGAAGGAAGGAAGGAAAAAAGAAAAAAAAGAAAGAAAAAGAGGAAGAAAGAAAAGAGGAGAGAGAGAGAGCAAGAGACAGAAGGGCCAAAAATTGAAAAAGGAAAAGTTAGAATGAAAAGTACTTCAGAGAAACATTGTGACTGGAAAACACCGTTTCCTATGGGGAATTTTTTTCCTAATGGCAGTTGTGATGGATTTTGAGTTTCTGGTGGGGGACCAATGAAGCCATCTGTTCTTCTTTTTCCAGCAAGTAAAATCAAATAAAATGCGGAGCCCAGAGTTGCTCGACTCCCTGGCCTGCGAAAAAAACCTCGAGAATGACTGGATTCAGACATGCCCACTCGGCGGGGTTTCCACTTCCTTGCGTGGCAGCGCCTCCCACAAATTTCATCTCGGAAAGGAGCCAATAGCGGGGTCCTCAGCCCATGGGGGCTGGGGTGTGGGGCCATCAGCCAACTGGATGGGAAAGCATGCTCCCTGTGAAGCACGTCCCCCGGAGAGTTTGCGGTTGCCGCTGCTTTCCCTCCTCAGTAACTTTGATCCAGGGAGGACGGCCTCCCTGTCAATCAGCCATGCGCCGGCACACAGAGGGAGCCTCCAATGGCATAAACCTAGGCAAAATTTCTGTTGGCAAGGTTCCCCCCTCCTCTGGGTTCAGCCTCCAGGCACATAATTCCCCGCCCAGCTGACAGGAGCTTCCGAAGCTAAAAACTTTCATGCTAAATCCTGCCAATGGCAGTTGGCTCCATTGTTACTGCTTGCATGGTTTTGTTGTCACCCAGTGTCCACGATACACCGCGGAGGGGGCTTGAAGAACATAGATGCCAGGGGACTTGCCTGCGTCCCTAGGTGTGAAAATTGGTCCTGAGTCAACTCTCAGTGTTGTTGTAACTTCCGTCACTAAATAAATCACTGTAAGTTCGAGGACAACCTGTTGTCCTCAGGGCAACTTTGAGTTGTCCACAAAGGGGCTGCCCTTAAGATCGATCCGTTGGTGGTAGAGCTGGAAGGAACTGCTGGCCATTTTGGCAGCTGCTCCTCAGGCCAGCAGGCATCATGCGGATGAAGGCACTTGCCCGCAGTTATGTCTGGTGGCCCAACTTAGACAAGGGCATCACCAATTGGGTCGCATCTTGTCAACCTTGCCAAGAGTCAAGGCCAGCCCCCTTCCACCCAGGACACAAGTGGGAAGCACCCCAAGAGGCACACACGTGCTCCGAAGGGTGCATATTGACTTTGCGGGGCCTTTTCATGGACAGACTTTTATGGTGGTTGTGGATGCCTACTCAAAGTGGCTTGAGGTGGTACTCATGACTTCGAGGACACCTTGGACGCCATGATCAGGGCCCTTAAAAGGCTATTTGTGACTCACGGACTGCCAGATGTCCTCATTTCGGATAATGGGCAACAGCTCACATCAAGGCAGTTCAAGCTCTTCCTGATGGGTCACGGCATTCATCATGCCCTGATTGCTCCATTCCATCCTGCTAGCAAAGGGCAGGGGGAGCGGATGATCCGATCAACAAACCAGCAACATGAGTACTGGCAAGGATGGGCCTGGGGGATTGGCAAACACGGATAGCCGAGTACTTCCTGGTCCAGCAATTTTCACACCAAGCTCCACCACCAACAGGAGTTCGGCCAAAAACTCTTAATGGGTTGCCGCCTGCAGACCGACTTGGACAAGTACCGGCACCTGGACTACTCCTCGGACAACTCCTGCAGACTTGACCAACCAGCTTAACTCATTCTCACTGGGTGACTTTGTCTATGCGCACAACTATGCCGGGGGCCCTTCCTGGATTCCTGCATGTGTAGTGGACATTATTGGGCTGTGTTTCTACAGGGTGGCACTCAAAGATGGCAGGTTGTGGTGCCCCCATATCGACCAACTGCATGGCTGCCTCGGATCCTCCAAGAAGCATCATCAGATTAGTGCTAGCCAGAAGGGACTCTGCCACCAACGAACAACAGTACCATCAAGGGACTGTGGTGAGTGACAGACAGTTCCCTCTTTAACAATTTGGAAGCACTAGGGACCGAGCACTTGCTGCCACCTTTCAAGCTATACCTGAAGTAGCCACTCCGCCTAGTCAAGACTCTGGAGCTACTGGTCTTGCGATGGAACCTTGTAGGTCGGGAAAGGACACATCACCGCCCTGCCCTACCTAAAAGACTACATATGTTGTTATTTTAATCACCATAATGCTCCATCCGGGTGGGAAGGGGTGTTATGTATTGTATATAGTTGTCAGTTGAAGTTCTCTGTCTGGTCCTCTGTTGGAGTGGGAAAATACTCTCTCCTGATTGGCTGTTTGGCTGAGCAGTTTCTATAAAAGGAGCTGCGTGAGCCAGGGTGTTCAGTTTGCCTCACAGTAAATAAAGAGCTGTTTGAAGTCACTCAGGCCTGGCCTCCCTTCAATCGCTCAGTCTAGAACTTATCAATGGCCAAATCTGGCCTTAGATTCTGCCTCAAGTTTATCTTTTTCCAATAAACAATCAAGTCGGAAATTCATTTAAGAGCAATTTAGATTTTAGAGATAGTGCCCAATGTTCAAGTTTGTCAAGATCCTTCTGTATCTTAAGCCTATCTTCTGGAGTGTTGGCTCTTCCTGCCAGCTTGTTGTCATCTGCAAATTTGATGAGTTCCCCATTTATTCCCTCATCCAAATCATTGATGAAGAGTTTGAAGAGTACTGGGCCAAAAACAGAGCCTTGGGGTAGCTCTCCACTGCATACCTCCCTCTATGTAGATGCAGTTCCATTGAGGACTACACGTTGAGTGCGGTTGGTCCAGGCAGTTACGAATCCATGTCTAACCCACAACAATCTTCTACTTTATCTAGTAGTAGGTTATGGTCTACCTTATCAAATGCCTTACTGAAGTCCAAGTAAACTATATCGACAGCATTCCTCTAGTCCACTAATTTTGTCACATTATCAAAGAATGAAATAAGATTAGTCTGGCATGATCTGTTTTTTTGACAAACCCATGTTGGCTTTTGGGTATTACTTTGTTTGCTACTAGGTGTTCGCTAATTCGTGCTTGATTATCTTTTCCAGAATCTTTCCTGGTATTGAGCTGATGGGTCTGTAGTTTTCCTGGGTTTTTTTTTTCCTTTTTTTAAGATGGGAACCGTGCACATCACCAGCCACAGGAAAGTTCAAATGAAATGGAGTTAAAGGGCCACTACACTCCTTCTCTTTGTGTCTCTGATTGCCCTCTTCCAGCCAGCAGCTCCAATCACCAGCCACAGGAAAGTTCAAATGAAATGGAGTTAAAGGCCTACTAACTCCTTCTCCTTGTCTGTCTGATTTCCCTTTTCCAGCCAGCAGCTCCAATCACCAGCCACAGGAAATTTCAAAAGTTCATATACTGTGCTTGGAGAATACCTACAGTAAAAATGTAAAATCTGGAAGCAATATGGAATTAAGGAGAATCTTCCTAACAGTGACAATTAACCATTAACCAGTGAACAGCTTTCCTACAGAGGGTTGGGATTTTTCAACATTGGAGGTTTTTAAGAAGAGACTGGACAGGCACTTGACTGAAATGATTTAAGGTCTCCTTATTAAGCAAAGGACTGGACTAGAAGACCTCCAAGGTTCCTTCCAGCTCTCTTTTGATTGATCTACATGACTGGCAAAATATTTGTGTAATGAGTTCCCCCCATAATTATCCACAGTACCACATTATGGACCAGAGACACCTTGTGAGAATAAAAATAGAATAGAATAAGGAATAGAGAATAGGATAGGATAGGATAGGGATAGGGATAGGAATAGGAATAGAATAGGAATAGAATAAATAGAATAGAATAAATAGAATAGAATAAGGAATATAGAATATAATATATAGAAATAGGATGGGATAGAATATAAATAGGAATGGGAATAGGAATAGAATAAATAAATAATTAGATTTAGAATAGGAATACAGAACAGAATAGAACAGAACAGAACAGAATAGAAAAATATGGACTGGACTGGACTGGACTGGACTGGACTGGACTGGAGCAGAGCAGAGTGGAGGAGAGCAGTGCGGAGCAGAAAAAAAGAGAAGAGAAGAGAGAATTCTTTATTGGCCAAGTGTGATTGGACAGACAAGGAATTTGTCTTTGGTGCATAAGCTCTCATTGTACATAAAAAAAAAGAAGTGATCAATCATGATCATAGTCACCATAAAAATAGAAAGATCAATTTCTTCTGTGCCGTTTGTGTGTGTGTATGTATTTTGCCCTCACTGGGTGGAGAGGGGTTGAACAGGTTTGTTCTTCTTAAGCAGTTTTTCTTTCCGCATCCTTAAAAAATACTACAGGTATTTATCAACTTACAAGAGTTCATTTAGTGACCATTCAAAGTTACAACGGGATTGAAAAAACTGACTTATGATCATTTTTCACACTTGTGACCGCTGCAGCATCCCTGTGGACACATGATCAAAAATCGGATACTTGGCAACGGGTTCATATTTATGACGGTTGCCGTGTCCTGGGGTCATGTGATCCCCTTTCGTCACCTTCTGACAAGCAGAGCCGATGGGGAACCCTTATCCACTTAACAACCGTATTACTAACTTAACAACCTCAGTGTGATTTCACTTAACAACTGCAGGAAGAACGGTCATAAATGGGCAAAACTCACTGAATAAACATCTCGGTTAGTTACATAACGTTTGGGTTCAATAGCGGTCGTAAGTCGAGGACTACCTGTACACACCATTGATCATAATGGTATTTAGCCCGAAATCTGTGCAATGAAATATATTTCGATCTCGTCCGGTCGTTCTTTGGCTCTCCGTCTCCCCTTTCCCACCCCTGGTTCTCCGTCCATAGATACCGCCATTGCAGCAAAGGCCTCGGCCTCGTCCCCCGCAGGGCCTCCCAGGATCCTGGCAGGGAAATGGGAACGGCGCCTCCTTCTGGCAACTCTCAGCCTGGCTGCAGGCCCACCAAAGCACCTGGGGCATTTTCTGGGCAACAGAGTTCGGCCTGAAGCAATTCCCTCTGTTGCCATGGCCACAAGGGGTCCACTAAAAAGGAAAAGGAGAAATGAAATGGGGAGGATGAACACCTGGAGGCATCAGTTCCTGCTAAGGAGCCCAGGCTCCTTCCCACTGCTAAATCCCAAAGCATTCAAGGTAGACTGCTGCTCAACCTGGAGGCTCGGCCACCTCAGAGGATCAATCTCCCATGTTTTTTTTTTTTAAAAGACTCTTTTCTGTGCCTGGCTAAGTCTAAAGAAAGGAGGGATTCGGGTGACATGAAAGCCGTATTCCAGTATTTGAGGGGCTGCCACAAAAGAAGAGGGGGGTCAAATTATTCTCCAAAGCACCGGAGGGCAGGACAAGAAACAATGGATGGAAACTAAACAAAGAGGAAAAACAACCTAGAATTAAAGGGAAACTTCCTGACAATTAACCCAGTGGAACAGCTGGCCACCAGAAGTTGGGGCTGCTCCATCACTGGAGGTTTCTGAGAAGAGACTGGACAGTCACTTGTTTTGAGATGGTACATAGGTTCTCCTGCTTGAGCAGGGGGTTGGACCAGAAGACCTCCAAGGTCCCCTCCAGCTCCTAGTCTAGTCTACTCTAGTCTAGTCTAGTCTACTCTATTTTGGAAACCTTTGAATCCCCCCTTGAAGCCGTCTGACAGCTAGGAAAGCTTTCATCCAGGAAATTACACAGGTGGAAATTGTGGCTAAAGGATTCTGTGCTCCCACTGTGTCAACTTTGATCACATCTGCAGGAGGAGAGATTATTTTGAGTTCTTGTTCAGAGAACTCCTGTTCAGTCGTGTCCAACACCTGTAGGCCATTACTTTCCATGGTGCCCTGAGAAGCCCCGACTGTTGGGTCAGATTGAGGTTATCAAGCCAACCTGTTCTTTGCTCCCCCTTCAGCTTCTTCCACTAACCATTCCTAGCATCACTGACTTTTCCAATGAATTTGCACGCATGACGTGGCCAAATGGCTAAATGACATATGCCTAAAACATGTGAAGAACCGTTGCAGGGATTGGGTATGGCTTGTCTAGAGAAGGCCCTGGCATGACATGATAGAGGTCTTCCAGTATTTGAGGGGCTGTCACAAAGAAAGGGGGGGGGTTCACCTATTCTCCAAAGCACCAGAAGGCATGAAAAAGAAGCAATGGGTGGAAACTAATCAAGGAGAGAGAAGCAACCTAGAACTAAGGAGGAATTTCCTGACAGTTAGAAGAATTAAGCAGTGAAATGACACCAGAGGTTGTTGATGCCCCAATACTGGAGGTCTTTAAGAAGAGATTGGAGAGCCACTATTCTGAAATGGTGGAGGGTTCTCTGCTTGAGCAGGGGGTTAGACTAGATGACCTCCAAGGTCCCTTCCAAGACTATTATTCTGCTATTCAGTTATTCCGTTTTGCTCATATAACTGACTTTCTGTGTAAAGGGGCAGGATGTTCTGTCCTATCCAGGTAAACTTTCCTTTCTACTTTCCTTTGATGAGTTAAACTACAACAAATTGTAACTTTTGACTTCCGGGTTCCCACTTTGTAGGACAGAATCTTTTTGAACCGGAACATTAAATCAAATTGACCAAATGCTCTGGATTGTGGCGTGAGAGTATTCAATGCCGCCTATTCATCCAGGTCCAAGAAGGAAGGGGAGGGGGAGTAAGTAAGGGGGGGGGGGGGACATCCAGGTTTCTAGCAAGAGGCACCCATGGAAAGTCTTCTGCTTTCCAACCACAGAGATTGTGGGTGGATCAGGAGTCAACCTGAGGTTTCAGAATGGCTTCTGATTGCCACTTGGATCCCTTTGCAAATTCCATTTTAAGCAGGTAGAAAAGGTTTGATGGATCAGACAGAGGTCAGTCTAAAATCCTCACTGACCCCCCAGATGCCTCTGGTCTGCCCATAAGCAGGGGGGAGGGATGTATCACTTGGGCCCAATATGGAACCAGGTAGGGGTGGGATTCAGACAGTTCCCACGGGTTCCCTAAAATGGGTTGTTAATTGTATGAGCTGTTCGGCCAACCGGCTGAATTGCCTCGGCCTACCCCCCAACCCCCTCCTGAGGGTGTCCCCCACCCCCGGAGAAAACGACTTGTCTCAAGATCCCGTGGATCACTTTGGTTCAGGCAGTGAAATTCCCTGCTGGTTCCCTCTCTCCGCCAAGCGAAGGAATTGCAGAAACAATGGGGCTTCCTTGAACTTCGGGATTGGGAGGGTCCAGAAAGAAGGAGGACCAATGGGAATTCTCCCTTCATCAACGTCATCAGTCTCCAGGCAGAGTCTCCCTTGACTTCACCCAGTGCAGGAGAGCGTTCCAAGCAGAGAAGAAGCTCCAGTTGGTTCTTCAGGCCAAGATCCCCCCTCCCACTTTCCCCGCCTCTCTCTCTCTCTCTCTCTCTCTCTCGCTCTCGCTCTCGCTCTCGCTCTCGCTCTCGCTCTCTCTCTCCTCCTTCGGGTGTAGCCCCCAAGGACTCTGCCCGGAGACTGATGACGCTAAAGCAGGGAGAATTCTCATTGGTGCTGCCTCTAGTTCTGGCCCGGCCCGCCCACCTCCGAAATCCGAGACAAACGCTCCACACCCCTTCCAGATTCCTCCTCTGGGGCTGAAAGCATCAGGGGAGACCCACGCAGGCGCTGCCGAGCACAAACTGGGGCTTCAGATGACGCAATGCTTGAGAAACGCGGAATGTGCAGAGAAATGCAGGCAAGCAAATCATGTTTTCCCAGGATCTGACGAAGCCCCAGCGGACCAATACGAATTCTCGCTACTGTAGCATCATCAGTCTCCGGGCAGAGTCTCCCTTGACTTCACCTGATGGAAGAGAGAGTTTGGTGAAAAGAGAAAAGAGAGGGAGGGGGAATATGTTCAGTCTTGGGGGGGGGGGGGCAGCTCAAGGGGGTTCATGCCAGCCCTGGAGGGGGGGAGGGTGTGACTTCCTTTTGTCCCCCCCCCCCCCCCGATCCAGCATGGAGTGAGGGCTGCAGTGGATGAGTGAAAGAGAGGCGCAGCCCCCCAGCCAGCGGGGACTTGGGGGTCTCTGAGTGGGCTGGCTGGGGAGGCCTTGGGCACCTTCTCTCTCTCTCTCTCTCTCTCTCTCTGTCTCTCTCTCTCTCTCTCTCTCTCTCTCTCTCATTCGAAGTGCCCCACCCCCAACCCTTTGGGGCCACTGCCCTCCCTCTCCCTCCCGGAAGCTTTTGCCTTTGATCCCTTCCTGGCAAAAGGGCTGCCGGAGGGCTGTTTGTACCCGCAGCGCTGTGGGGTTTTTTGACCCACAGCAAATAACAGATCGGTTTGGGGTTCAGGAATCGCTATTCTGGATATCAATGAGGGGGGGGGAGGGATAAGAAGGGGGGAAGCGGGAATCCCTGGCTGAGACTCGGGAAGAGAGCAAAGAAAGTGGAAGGTCCGGTCTAGGGCTGCCATGAGCCCCCCCACTGAGCTGCATCTCCCCCCCAAATACCGAATGGATCCCCCCTCCCCCAATTTCTCAGCTTCTCTCTCTGCCACGAACCCCCTCCTCCTTCAGGTGAAGCCCCAAAGGACTCGGCCCGGAGACCGATGATGCTCAAGCAGGGAAAATTCCCATTGGTGAATGGCTCTGGCCCCTCCCACCTCCAAAGTCCTAGGTCAACACTCCAGGCTCCCAGGAAAAGAGCAGAAGGGAGAAGGAAGGGGAAGTTCTGATTATGAGATCCTGAATGTCTCTGGAGATAAATTAGAATGGACTATGAGGCAATAAAGGTAGTCCTCCACTTATGACCACAATTTCTGTTGCTAAGTAAGTTCTGTGTCATTTTAAAAACCTTTTTGCCACAGTTGCTAAGCAAATGAGTGCAGTCGTTAAGTAAATCAAGCAGTCGTTAAGCAAACCTTATAGTGATCCCATGACCCTAAGGTACTGCAACTCTCATAAATACACCCCAGTTCCCAAGTGCCTGAGCTTTGATCACGTGGTTTATGACAGATACTGCAGCGGTCGTAGGTGGTCCTGAGTCATTTTTCTCAGTGTTGTTGTAACTTCAGTCACTAAATAAATCACTGTAAGTCGAGGATGACCTGTTGTCCTCAGGGCAGTTTTTGACAACAAGGCTCCTGCCCTTAAGATTCAATCAGAATAGAGCTGGAAGGATCCTTGAAGGTCATCTAGTCCAACCCCCTTCTCAAGCAGGAGACCCCAGACCATTCCATCCAAAGGACTGTCCTTCAGTGAGTCACAGCCAATTTTTCGACCTCTTGTGTGTCCCAGATGGCAAAGAAACCACTGCAGTTGCGGAAGGAACCCCCAGATCCTTAAGGGAAACCGGCTTCTCCCATTGACTCCGTTTGTTGGGAGCCGGCTGGGAAAGTGGCCAATGGAGGCCACACGACCGAAAGACGGCAACCCTGGCAAATACACGCTGGCTGCCAAAAGCCCAAAGGTTGATTATGGGACTGTGTAGCGATCACTGGCCTGGATTGAAGCTAGGCCCAAGTACAAGATAAGTTTCGTTTTTCCATAAGTTTCTATTCCTGAATATTTACAAGATTTCCTGTAAATCAGGTGACCATGAACAAGCTATGTGCAGTATCATGTTTCTGTATATGTGGCAGTAGTTATCTATGCTTATGCTTGGCTCTTTGACCAATAGAATGTTACTTCTTTGTGTAAGCTTCCTAATAAAAGGGGTCGGACGGAGCAATCTGTGTGCACCCCACCTCGAGGACTTCATGGTGTCGAGTTGTTTTTGAGTCAGGTGCCCCCGTGCCATGGCATGCACCCTTGCGAGGGTCCCTGGAGAAGCAAGCCTCCCCCCAGTCCTTGCAGGTGGCAAGGACCCCCTCACCAGTGCAGCTACGCAACTGGTGACCCCGACGTGATTCCTGTCTAGGTCTGCGTCGCCTCCACCCCCAGTCTTACGCACCTGGCAAAGGATTGATCATCGTAAGTATGGGCCCCTCACTTTCCAAAGCTTCGTCAGTACATAGGGACGAGCTTCTTACCTTGGTGGAGAAGAAAATTGCTTGCAAAAGGTTAACGGCATCACTATTTATCCTCTTTCTAAAGCTTCTTTAAGTAAATTTTTCCAGTATTTAGAAAAACAATGTCCGGCTTATCTGGAAAAGGCTCCATAAAAATGTCTATGTGGAAGATTGGGATTTATTTCCACAAGACACAAAGAGCCCCTGCAAAAGTGTTAAAAATTCTTTCTCCAAAATTATCTTCAATTGGCCTCTCAACTCCTCATGGCGATGTTAATTTTTTAGCTCCTCCATGGTTAGAGGAACAATTGGCAAAAGAGGAGGGGTATAAACATATGTTTTCTGCCTCTCCACCTAAATTTATTCCACAAGATCATGAAATAATTAGTTTAAAAGATTGTTTTTTTCTATCCTTCCTTGTCCTGCTTCGCAAGAAAAGTTTGATTTTGTGTGTCTGCCTCTTATCCCCCCCCCCCTTCTTTTCTTTTGAAAGAGTTTCTGCTGGTTTATGTTTCCTCTCCCCCCCCACCTTCCCCTCTCAGGGATGTCTGTTGTTTTCCCCCCCACACACACACATTCTTTTCTTTTGAAATGTTCCCTCCCCCCACCTCCCTGTGTCGGCTTAATAGATTGTAGGATGTTTTAAAACAACAGAGAGATAAATTTTGAGGCTCAAATGGAATTGTTGGTGAAATTAGCAAAGGGAAATGTTATGTTTGAATGCTAGAGAGCAATTATTAGCTTTGAGAATGATTTTGATATGGTAGATATGATTATAACCCAATTGGCTTTTAAAAATAAAACATGATTTTTTATTGGAAGGAGTGCAGAGAAGGGTAAAGAAGGTGATTGATGGAGACTAGAGCATGTGAAAAACGGTTGCAGGAACTGGGTAGGTCTAGCTTATCTGAGGGTGGAACAAAAGGCTGGTCAAGGAGAGAGATGGCTTGGAGCTGGGGAGAGATTTTTCTAACAGTTAGAGCAGTTGGTCAGTGGAACGGCTTGCCTCCAGGGGTTGTGAATGCCCCAACACTGGAGGTCTTTGAGAGGATGTTGAATGGTTATTTGTCTGAAATGGTATAGGGTTTCCTGCCTAGGCAGGGGGGTTGGACTGGAGAACCTCTAGGGTCCCTTCCAACTCTGTTATTGTATTGTATTGTATGAATTGCAGATTGTTCCAGTAAAGCATAACTGCTTGAAATGTTACAATTTTTTTTGCTCCAAATTTTTCTTTGTTTAAATGAACACGGAGTTATTTTGCTAATTAATTTATGGCAGCTATTGGGGAAACTTTATTTGGGTTCGTCTGTCTGTCTGTGTCTGCCACTACTTAAAGTTTTTTATTTGATTTTTTTCTCTTTTTCGTGCCCTTGACACAGTTGAAAAGATTAATGAGATTTTGAGCATTCCATTTGTGGTTTGCGTAACTTGTTAGCTAATTCTTTTGATATTTTTTAAAGATAAAAAGGCTCCGTTTTAAAATGTTTTGCCATTATTATTTTTTTAGGCAGTTGTGGACTTAATAACCTTGGGTTTGTTGTAGAAATTGGACTGATTTAATTAATATTATTTTTCCTATTCCAAAATTTGATTTTTAATTTTGTTTTAGAATAACTTTTTTTTAGTGTGCTTTAACTGACTATGTGGTCTGTATGACTTTCCTGCTTGCCTATTGTTTTCGATTTTCTGCTTTCATAAGACTGTCTTTTTGGATAGAGGATGAAATTGCTTATAAGGACTCTCATGAAAGTTTCCTACCTTGCAATACTGTTGTTCTTGCAACACTAAAAATTGTCTGTTGCTATTTTAACTTTTCACATCTTTTTTTAACAAGCTTTTAAACTATATTTCTGATTTTCATTATGTGTGTCAATTTATTTTTAATTTTCTAGGTATTTTTTTTAAACTATGCTTTTTTTTTTCAGATTTATTTTTGATTAATTTTTTTATCAAAATGCATGGGGACTGGCACAATCTTGCCATATGCCACTCAACCAGGCCAAACAAATTGTTTCATCTTGCCCCCAGTGTTTTGGGGCATCCCCCTCTGGGGACAAGGAAGTTAATCCCCATGATTTGGCCTTTAATCACTATGGCAAATGGATGTCACCTATGTTTCCTTTTTTCTTTTCTTTTTTGGCTCCTTAAAAGTAAATTCATTTATCTAGTCAGGGGGTTGGACTAGAAGACCTCCAAGGTCCCTTCCAACTCTACTATTGTATTATTATTGTATTATTTATTTTTTAAATTTTTGGCCACATTTTTTCATTTTTTTTTCAGCCTTTATTGCCTTGGGCAAACTTTTCCTTTTAAAGACTGACAATGGCCTGGCCTATTTTTCATTGGCCTTTTTGTAATTTTATATTAATTGGAACATTGTTTTAAATTTTTGGGTTTTTTCCCTTACAATTCCACAGGTTAAGCCATTGTGGAACGTGTTAATTGGTCCTTTAAGGACTGTTTTCTCAAACAAATAAAAAAGGAGTGATTTTGGGTACCTAACAATTTGGTGTAAAATTTGGCATAGGTAACATAATAGATTTAAAAAGTTTGTTTGCCTCCCCCGCAAGGGGGACGAGGATATGCTGTGCTTGCTTTTACAGATTTTTATGGATTCTAGTACGTGATGTTTGTCTAGCCAAGAATATTGTGGTACCAGTTCCCAAATCCAGTTCCAGAGATGACCAAGATGACTTTACAGACAGCACAGTGGCCAATACGATCTTGCCAAAACAGCTGTCCAGTGATATGAAAAACCAAAAACCACCAAAAAGCAGTGCTGAAACAACGACACGACAACTTATGTGCTGCCATTTTTGCCAAGTTTTAGTCATCATTAGTCATCATTTGTTTATGTTTACTTGTTTTGATATCTCACCAAAAAAAAACTCATTTGAACAGTGACTGCAATAAAAATCTATGGGTGCAACTAACATTACACACACTGACTTGAACTGTACATGAAACATTTGCTTTCTACATGTTTGGATCCTGTTTGAATCTTGTCTGCAGTAATTCAACATTTCATTGGTTCGAATTATAAGACTATCTCTCATTGAGGATTAATTGCTTATGATCCTCCCTCTGATGCAATTGCTTTGTATATACTGATAGTAGCAGTTTCTGAAAATGTAACATGTGTTAAAGTAGTTAACTGTATATTTTTAAGTAATAAGCTTTATTGTCTCTTATTTCTTCCTCCTATTCTGTTCTTAATAACAGTCATGCCTTTCCTAATGCTGATCCGGAGTGCTGGATGTGCCTTTCTTCCCAACCACCATTTTATGAGGCCATTGGCTCACCTTTTTCCTTTACTAATGCTACTTCAGATACCACCTGTCGCTGGAGTAACTTTTCTATTACTGTTTCTTCTATTATTGGTCAGGGTTGTTGCATAGGCTATGTTTCCTTTAATTATTTACAATATTGTATTAATGCCTTTACAGATTTATATCATCAATGTACTACTATCTATCTATTGCCTAAATCTCGGATGTCTTCTTCTGTCCAGTCATCTGATATCCATGGGGGCTGGGTGACTTTGTTTTCTTCCCACTCTACTGCCGATCTTTCTGATTATTTTCAAGGACACTTTTTTATTCCCACCAATGGCTCCATTTGGGCTTGCTCTACAGGAGCCACTGCCTGTGTCCAAGGAGACATTCTTCAACAACAACACTCCTTTTGTATCCAGGTCCACTTGTTGCCTAAGATATCTGTTTTTTCCAACTTTCAATTTATTGATGTCATGGCCCCGCTCACTATTTTTTGAAAGCCAAACGAGAGATCGTTACAGCACTCACTCTGTCGGTCCTTTTGGGCCTGGGGGCGGCAGGAGCTGCCACTGGAATCGCTGGTCTCGTGGTCAACGATCAGCAAATTCGCCGCCTTAGCACTGACGTTGATGCTGACCTCCAGTGCATAGAAACATCCATTGTGGCCCTCCAAGACTCTTTGACCTTTCTTTCTGAAGTTGTCTTGCAAAACAGACGTGGGTTAGATCTTTTATTTTTGAAAAGCGGGGGATTATGTGTTGCCCTAAAAGAAGAGTGCTGCTTTTATACAGACAGCTCAGGTATTGTACTTGACTCTATGGCAGAATTGAGCAAACGCCTTAAGGAACGAGAAAAGGAAAGGCAAGCAACACATAGTTGGTATCAAGGTTTGTTTACTCTTTCTCCTTGGTTGACTACTTTACTTTCTGCCATCATAGGCCCCGTAATATTCCTCTTTTTTGTTTGTACAATAGGACCATGTGTGCTGGGAAGATTGCTTAAATTTTTAAAGAATCGCTTACAAAATTTGGATGATAATGTTGCTGAAACACGTAAGACGGTTCAATTTCTTAGTCATGTGGTTAAACGTTCAGGTGATGATGTCAAACAACCGCTTTTAAATTTCCTTGATAATGAGAGCGACTTAGAGGGGGAACTGGATGCCAAAGAGGTGTTTGGTGAGAGCGGTAGGTTGGAACCGAAAAGGGTCTCAGCCTGCTACCTCAAACCTGCACTCTGGAAGCATCGAAAGCCCTTGGTTTTGAATTGCTTTAAGAAAATAAAAACAGAGGATATGTAGCGATCACTGGCCTGGATTGAAGCTAGGCCCAAGTACAAGATAAGTTTCGCTTTTCCATTCCTGAATATTTACAAGATTTCCTGTAAATCAGGTGACCATGAACAAGCTATGTGCAGTATCATGTTTCTGTATATGTGGCAGTAGTTATCTATGCATATGCTTGGCTCTTTGACCAATAGAATGTTACTTCTTTGTGTAAGCTTCCTAATAAAAGGGGTCGGACGGAGCAATCTGTGCGCACCCCACCTCGAGGACTTCATGGTGTCGAGTGGTTTTTGAGTCAGGTGCCCCCGTGCTATGCACGCACCCTTGCGAGGGTCCCCGGAGAAGCAAGCCTCCCCCCGGTCCTTGCAGATGGCAAGGACCCCCTCACCAGTGCAGCTACGCAGTTCTTGATACATCATTACCCTGAATGTATTTATTTCCAGTATGTTCCCATTTATTGGGCATGGATACTTGACTTCTGAAACTTTTTTTAGATCCTACGTTAAACTAAAGTTTAGACTAGTTGATCACTGAGGTCCCCTTCACATAACTGTGAATTTGGACCAATTACAGCTTCTGGGTAGTCTTCCAAACCAGCCTCCCATAGAACGCAGTATAGTAGTTGTTTCTACTATACTGCATTCAGCTAGGGTAACGGGTGAGATTCAGCTGGTTCGGGCCAGTAGACGAACTGGATGTTAATTTTACATCCGGTTCAGAAAACCGGTAGTTCTGACAACCATCCGGCCCCGCCCTTCCCCTCCAAGAAGTCCCCATGCACCCTGCCTGTTCTGGCTCCCTAGTAAGTGCAGGGAGGCCTCCTAGGCCCAAAACGGGCTGAAGTGGGAGGGGCAGTGTGGTGCTCCCCTCTGTGGCCCATTTTCATGCCCAGGAGGCTGCAGGGAGGCCTACTAGGCCCAGAACGGGGTGCAGGATGTGTGTGGCACGGTGGTGGAGTGCAGTGGGGGGGGGCAGGAAGGGGTGGAGCATGCACTCACCGAACTGGTTGTAAAACCAGTTGCATCCCACCATTGGCTATGGTGCTTTGGAAACCATGGCTAAGAGCATCATCTCCTGCATGAAGTCAGCCAATTGTGGCTCATATAATCATCGTTTGATGGGACCATTGGTTACACGTATGCCATGACTTTGTGATATGTTTAGCTGTGGATGGGGGTCACAGAACAGTGGCATCCATGTGTGGAGGAGGGGGTTGTACAAGATGGCAGACAGTGATATGATGCAAGCTGCACCCCCTTTGAATGTGCATCAACGTACACTTTCAAAAGGGATGGGCTTGCATCATACTACTCTCTCTCGCCATCTTGTCCATTTTTATATTCCTGTGAAAATCAGGACATAGGACATAGTAACTAGTATTCTGGTTGGCTAAATTTTGTTTGGATTAAGGGAACTCAGCTTAATATGCTTACTTTATGGTTCAAGGCATTTGGGGTTCATTCAAGAAATACTGCAACATTTCTATAATAGTTTCCCAATATTTTCAGGGGATTTTTTTTTATTAGGAGTACAGAGAATGACAGTCTCAGCATACAAAGTCCTACAAAACTCTGAATCTGGCAAGCTTCCAAGAAAGAGTAGAGAAGCAATGTATTTCGAAGTTAATTCCCAGGTTCCTCCATAGCAACAAAACCAATGGGACGTCTGGGACATTAAAAGAATCATTTGATTGCTCTTTATGACACGGCAAAACTTTTGACTCTTCTTGTGACTCTGACTTCTTGCAAAACAGGCAGGCAAAACTCAACTGGCTCTTTGCCGACCTGTTGCTAAGTTATTAAACCCCTTTAGGGAATTGGCATAAACATGTTTTTCTCTAGCTCTGCACCTGCGCTGACAGCTACTGGTAGACAGAATTGAGTGCATGACAGACACTTCACCTTCTTCTCCTTATAATTATCCAATTAAAGCCAATTTGCTTTGCTTGTTTCCAAAGGTCAAGCTGGTTTCTACTCCTGACCCACGAGGCCTATAATTGAGGCCTATCAACAGTAGGAAGCGACAGCTGCAGAAAATGTTTTGAATGAAACTTGAAGAAGTTGGTGCAAAGTTATTACCAAAGTGTCTTCTGGACCTCTGAGGCCCTGAGCTGGGACTTAGAGCAACTGGGGAGCTGAGATGAGAGTGAAACTCTGCTAACTTCTCAAACTTTACCTACAAGTGTAACTTCATGTGGAACACAGAGTCTATGGCTTGACATTGATTCATGTTACACATTCCCAGAGTCATATTTTTGGGAGATTGCGGCACTGATAGGCCCTGTGCAGTTTTGGCTGACCTTGAAAGCCAACCCCCTACAGCCCTCTTGAAGATTCATCACAGAATGTCAAGATCTACCTGAATGGTTTATGTACAGGTAGTCCTTGATTTACAACAGTTCATTTAGTGACCATTCAAAGTTACAACAGTCTTGAAAAAAAATGACTTCTAACCATTTTTCACCCTTACAACTGTAGGAAGTTAATACCCACTCCTCTCCTAGAAAATGAAATATTTTAGAAAATATTAAAAGGATAGAATATTTCCCCAAAAAGGGAGACAGAAACTCACACACCCCCACCATTGTCAATGGACCATTAAGGCCTGAGCCAGTCTATTGTACATTAGCAAAGATCTACTTCCTTCAGGCAGAGCCATAGTAGGAATCCCAAAGCCCTTACATCATCACCTTACATCCTCACTCTGCTAACTTCTCAAACTTTTGCTTACAAGTGTAACTTCAGAGTCTATGGACTGAATTTGATTCATGTTACACATTCCCTGAGTCATATTTTGGGGAGATTGCAGTAGCTAGTAGCCCTGTGCAGCTTTGGCTGACCTTGTAAGCTCACCCCTACAGCTTCCTTATGGTTACACAGCTACTAATCACACAGTCAAGATCTGTCTAAATTATTTATACTGTTCATCTTCCCTTAAACTGTCAGAGCAGAAAGAAATGCACATCACATTACATGATGTCCCCATGCACGAGACCTTTACCCCTTTAATATCTACATCCTGTATATGTCCTGTCTGGTATTTGCAGTTGCATTGACCATCAGAAGGCAGTGCATGACAAGTTGCATCATTGTTAAGAAAAACAGGGCTATGTGGTCACATGGTCTTTTATGGAACTTAGATCCTTTACCGGGAATTGAACTTTGAACTTTCACACTTTAGAGATATGGTGTTTGAATAATATTGCAAGAATCCAATGTGTTAATTTTAGGAGCTATCCTAAAACTGGCATTCAGCAGTATTGATATCAGAATAGTATCTACAGTCCACCTTCCTTTAAGTTCTCAGATGGAGAAGTTGCAGTATATTATGGCCCTGTATGGAGGATTTTACATTCTAATTAATTCTATATTCCCTTTCCTGCAACTCCACTGACTGTCAAGCATTGGGTTGGCCTAAAGTTCAAGTATTGTATGTGATCATCACTGGTGCAAAGCAGAGCTGGTATTCAGCAGGTTCTGACCAATTCTGGAGAACCGGTAGCGGAAGTTTTGAGTAGTTTGGAGAACAGGTAAATAGCATCTCTGACTGGCTCCGCCCCCATTTATTCTCTGCCTCCTGAGTCCTAGCTAATTGGAAGGAAATGCAGATTTTACAGTATCCTTCCCCTGCCACTCCCACCAAGCCATGCCATGCCCACCAAGCCACACCCACAGAACTGGTAGTAACAAAATTTGAATCCCACCACCAGTGCAAAGGTCTGTGAGTTTAATCCCAGACTGGGATTGCATGAATGCAATGTGCAATTCATGTGTGCAATGCAATTCATTCATTCTCCAAATCTGCAATCCTCACTGATCTTGACTCAGAGGTTTTGGCAGTGAACCTCATCTGGACCAGGTGCTCTTCAGAATTTTCAATGCAATATTTCTAGTCTCACCTCTAGCTTGCCTCGGCTACTTGAGAAGTTTCTACTTGTTCTCATATTTTGACATAGGATGCCTGGTGATTGTGATTCATGTCCCAGGAATTTGTGTCTTGACTACTGCAACATGGTCTATATTGAAGGTGCCCTTGGAAGTTGCAGCTGGTATAGAATTTGATAGCAGGCTACTTCTTGGATAGATCCAACACAACACAACAACAGTACTATGTCATCACTACACCAAATTTCCAATGGGTTTCTTGGTTCAATTCAAAGCGCTGGTTGTCATCCGTAAAACTCTATAAACATTGGCACAAGGATGTATCCCTCACCCAGTGTTATTTGACATTTCTTCCATTGAAACAGAATCTGTTCCTCTCCCCACTCATAGAAGGTTGACCCATTTCATGACTGAATGATATCAACTTCAAGCCTACGGGACAAGAACACAACCAGCCAAGCTGACTCTGCTTCATTATATGGCAATGTTAACAGAAACTCTTCTTAACCAACAATTAAATTAGGGATATGGTAGATAAATTCGTTTCTGAGTTTTTCCTCTACCCATTATGCAATTTAGAGCTAGGTCCCCTCTTACCTGATCATTCCCTAGAACAGAACCAAAAAAAAGCCTAAATTGGAAGGGTCTTTGGAAGTGATCTAGACCAGAGTTCCCCAATCTTTCTGGGTGGGCAGCCTGGAGTGGGGGGAGGGGGGAAAGAAAGGGTGGTTTAGCGGGAGGACCACATGCATGCACGCACATGTGCATGCACGAACACCCATTGGTTGCGTGAGTGCCAGCAATGCTCACAGCGATGTTCCCATGAGTGGGTCCATGAGTACCCACACGAGTGGGGTCGTAAGCATCCATGATGTTCATGGCAACTCTCGCACAAGTGGGACTGTGCGCATCCAGACACATGTGCACACCGGCCAATAGGCCATGGTCTGGTAGTGAGCCATGGCTAACAAGTTGGGGACCTCTCATATAGACAGCACTTCTTATCCTTATTTCCCAAGATCATTCCCACATTCCATTGCAAAAGAATAGTGGACTCTACTTTGTAGAACATACTTCTCCCAAAGGGATAATTGGTGTCTATAAAGGTAAAGGTCCCCCTCGTACATATGTGCTAGTCGTTACCGACTCTAGGGGGTGGTGTTCATCTTCGTTTCAAAGCTGAAGAGCCAGTGCTGTCCGAAGACGTCTCCATGGTTATGTGACCAGCATGACTAAATGCCAAAGGCACACGGAATGCTGTTACCTTCCCACCAAAGGTGGTCCCTATTTTTCTACTAGGTTGGCAGAAGCTGGGACAAGTAAGGGGAGCTCACTCAGTTATGCAGCACTAGGGATTCAGGTCAACTGCCGACCTTTCTGATCGACAAGCTCAGAGTCCTAGCCACTGAACCACTGCATCCCTATTAGTTTTTATACTTCCCTAATATTCCAGACAGGGCTGAATCAAGGCCAACTGCTGTCTTAAACACAGTCCAACAATGGTGCCCCTGGACAGAACCAAAACACTCATGTTATGAGATGGAAACAAATATGATAACTGATGACACTTTCAAACTAAGCTTTTAAACTTTAGTCACTTGCCATCACCATTGGGACAGTTTTGTAACAAGATAGATTCCACTGTATGTGAAAGTGGCAGATAAAGAGAATTACACACACTGGAGAGTGGCTTGTCTTCAGAGACAGTAGGTGCTCCAACAATGGAAGTTTTTAAGAAGAGATTGGACAGTCATCTGTCTAAAATGGCACTGGATCTTTTGCTTCAACAGAGAGTTGAACTAAAAGACCTCGAAGGTCCCTTCCAACTCTGATGATGTTCTATGCTCTATGTTCTAGTCCAATGTAGGAGATGACCAGGCTGAGACTGAAGACAGGTCAAACCAGGCTCATTCTGGTCATCTGCTTTAGATGTGTGTATATGTATATGTATATCAGTGGTGGGTTCCAGATCCCGTTCCAACCAGTACGGTTGGAACGGGCCCAGCGGCATCCACATAGACACGTGCAACACGCGTGCACACACGCACAGCATGGGCATGAGTCTTAGCGCCTTCGCGAGCCTCCGCAACGCTCCAGCTGCTCAGTGGAGCTTCGCACAGGTGCTCTATGCGCCATGCACGTGTGCGGAAGCGCAAAAGACTTAAAAGACCGATAAGGAGCTCGAGGGGGTGGATGGGCCTTCCGGAGCACCATACCAGAACAGTATCCGGTGCTCCGGGCTGGCTCCGGAACGCCTGTACCGGGGCGTATCGCCTGCAATCCACAACTGATGTATATGTATATGTATATGTATATGTATATGTATATGTATATGTATATGTATATGTATATGTATATGTATATGTATATGTATATGTATATGTATATGTATATGTATATGTATATGTATACAGATAGATATATAGATATAGATAGATATATAGATAGATATATAGATATAGACATAGATGATATAGATATAGATATAGATATGGATATGGATATGGATATGGATATGGATATGGATATGGATATAGATATAGATATAGATATAGATATAGATATAGATATAGATATAGATAGATATAGATATAGATATAGATATAGATATAGATATAGATCAGAACAGAATTCTTTATTGCCCAAGTGTGATTGGACACACAAGGAATTTGTCTTTGGTGCACATGCTCTCATTGTACATAAAAAGACAATATACATTCATCAAGAATCATAAGGTACAAAATTTAATGATAGTCAATGGGTACAAATAAGTAATCAGGAAAAATCAATATAAATCGTAAGGATACAAGCAACAAAGTTACAGTTCTGCACTCATAAGTGGGAAGAGATGGGTGAGAGGAATGATGAGAAGACTAATAGTAATAGTAAGGCAGCCTTAGTGAATGGCTTGACAGTGGTGAAGGAATTATTTGTTTAGCAGAGTGATGGTGACAGAAAAAATTGTCCTTATGTCTAGTTCAGTGGTGGGTTTCAAATTTTTTTACAACCTATTCTGTAGGTGTGGCCTCTTTTGTGTGATGGCTTGACGGTCATGTGACCGGGTAGGAGTGGCTTGGCAGTCATGTGACCGGGTGGGAGTGGCTACCATGTAAAATGTGGTGAAACTCACTAAACAATACTCTTGCTTAGCAACCAAAATTTTGGCCTCAATTGTGATCATAAGTTCTCTTTCTTTTTCTTTCTTTCTTTCTTTCTTTCTTTCTTTCTTTCTTTCTTTCTTTCTTTCTTTCTTTCTTTCGTTCGTTTCTTCCTTCCTTTGTTCATTCTTGTGTGTCTCTCTCCCTCTTTTTTCTTTCTTTCTTTCTTTGCTTCCTTTCTTTTTCTTTCTTTTTTTCTTGTGTCTATCTCCCTCTTTTTCTTTCCTTACTTTCTTCCTCTTTCTTTCTTCTTCTTTTCTTTCTTTCTTTCTTTCTTTCTTTCTTTCTTTCTTTCTTTCTTTCTTTCTTTCTTGTGTCTCTCCCTCTTTCTTTTCTTTTCTCTTTCTCTTTCTCTTCCTCTTTCTTTTTCTTCCTTCCTTCCTTCTTTCCTGTGTCTCTCTCTACAACTTTCTTTTTTCCTTTCTTTTTCTTTCTTTCTTTCTCTTTCCTTTCTTTCTCTTTCTCTTTCTCTTTCTATCTTTGTCTCTATCTTTTCTCTCTCTCTCTCTCCCTTCCTTCCCTGCTTTCTCTTTCTTTCTTTCTCTCTTACTCTTTCTCTTTCTTTCTCTCTCTCTACCCCCTCCCTCTCTCTCACACACACAAATATCCCTTCCAGTTGGCAAAAAATTCTGTTTTGCCAGCTGGGTGGCTGGCAAAGAAGCCTGACTATCCATTTAAAACTAACCCTATCACCCTATGCACATCTAACTGGAGTGAGTGTAAAGTAAAGGGTTAACATAAGATGTAAAGTTAAGCTGGACAAGAATGCCACCAGCCTTATCCGTTCCACGGGGGATTAAATACCTTATCTACCTGTAAATTTCTTTCCAGAAATTGTGCCCTGGTTGCTAGACCTTCATGGTTGAAAGCTCTCTGGCAGCCACTGAAGGAATCCTTCTGCTGTCTCTCTCAATGCCTTTCCATCAAAAAAAAAAAAAGCAGAAACTTTTAGTGGCAGCCATAGGAGGGGTCACACTCGGATCCAATCAATGTGCTCTCTGTAAAGAAGAGGGACATTGGCAACGGGAATGCCCACGGCATTTGGGATCCCGGAATCGCGGGACGTTCAGGGGAAGAGGCAGGGCATTGCCTCCCCCCCGGCTCTAGGGGACAAGGATTTAGAGGATGTGGATTCAGAGGAAGGGGACAGGGGACGATATGAGACAGACAGAAGAGGAATGCTACCGCAGGAGGCAGGAGAGATGATAGGATTAGCGGAGATGAATTGGTCTGACTGAAGGGGACAAAGCTCAGAGGACCCACCCCCTGAGCCCTTGGTTAAGACACTGGTGAGGGATACAGAAACAACCTTCCTTTTAGATACAGGGGCTATCCGTTCGGTGGTGAATAAGCCAATTGCACCAACGGGCAGACAAATTCAAATCCAAGGGGTCTCAGGAAGGGTTTTTAGGGAGACCAATTCTTAAGCCCACGATATGTCAATTAGGGAATACTGTTCTGAAACACCAGTTCCTATATATTCCAGAATTATCCCATAAGGGGGGAATAGGTAATAGGGAATTAGTCAAACAATTGCAGGGGTTGAATACACAACTAGAGGTCATAAAGAAATATGTAGGAGAACAAACATCACCTTTACTTGCCACCAAATGCCATCCCTTTAAGCCAGGGGACAGAGTATGGGTAAAGCATTGGAAAACTGAACCTCTAAAAGCTAAATGGAAAGGACCATATACTGTAGTCATGTGTTCTCCCTTGGCAGTAAAAACTCTGGAATCCAAATCGTGGATCCATTGGACCAGATTGAAAGGAGCAGCTCAAAGTGATCCAGTCCAGTGGGAAGCACAATCCACTGATAAACCTTTAGTGCTCCAGCTTAAGCGCAAGTGACTTTGCCTTTCAGTAGCAGTAGAAAAAAAAAAAAAACTGTAGTAGATTTTCTTGTTTGCGCCTGAAAGGACACTCTGCTGAACCTTACCAGCAATAGGTTCCCTGCGCTCCAGAAGCTGATCCTTTACGCATGGCTGAAGAATGGAGCCAAGATTTATATTATTAATTATGGTATTAGAATGTAAACTACAGTTGGGATATGGTGACGTGTTTATTGAAAACTTATGGGAATGGGGTCCTAGCCATAGAATTGCTCTCAGTGAACCAATAGGAGGGTGGACAGTGAAACTAACAAAGTACTTAGGTTAGACCCAGCATATTGGGAAGAGAGATGGCCCCAGCCATGTGATGACCCCCGAGGATTCGATTTGCATGTGTCCATAATGTGCATGGAAATTGGGCCCGGGAACTCAGAAGTGTGCAAACATATGGGAAGGCTATTCAGAGTTGGGATATGTAATCACCTTCTGACATCCTCTGGTCTGCCCCTAGTGGCCTTGGATTGTGACCAACCCCCTTCCTTTGTAATTGGGCGGATAATTAGCCCTTTCCAGTTGAAGAGGGGTTGGGCGGGGTTGTGTAAGGTCCAGAAACAACCATCCTTAGTAGCTCCCGCTGGGTATCAAGGCACTCCTGGAAAACGTAGGCGCCGAGAAGCCATAACAACAGAATGGCCCAAACGAGGATCTGACAATTGCCAACAATGCATCACCCAGGCAAAAGAAAGTCCGGCTATTGTAACCACTTTAGTCTATCACACCCAGGCCCCAAGAGATTGTAAACCAATGGGAAAAACTTTCCAGAGAAATGGAACCATGTATAAGTTATGTACTATAGGGGGTAAGGAAACTTGCTATAAACCTGAAACCCGGGGGCAGATATCAGGGGTGTCCAGGATTAGGCAACTTCACCAGGGCTAAGGATAGCAACTGGGTTAAGTTGGAAGTATGCAGGACCCATCCACTCTTAAAGGCCTATGGATTTGGAACTGATGGGAGAGGGGCAAATCCTCTGACTTACCTTAGTGTAAGAATAGAGAGAATCTGCAATGGGCAAATTAGATCCTTGGTCTGGTCTGTGCATGACAATTTGAGGAAACTAGATAATAGCCCACTCTCTATGAGCACAAAGGCTAATAATTTATTTGTAGAAATGGTAGAAGAAGTAGCAAAAACACTGTCGGTAAAGAATTGTTTTGTATGTGGTGGTACGAACATGGGTGAACAATGGCCATGGGAAGCCCTGGAAACCAACCCTAAGGTTTTCAATAATATGTCTAGGGCATGGAACATATCAGCCAGAACTCACTTTGCTGATATTGTTTGGACGTTATCAACTAACCTAGTGGGGCAAAACTGCTTTACAAGGAACCAGACCGTATCCGTAGGGGACCTCATTTGTATAGGACTCTGGGATCGGGAGTATAAAACCTGGACCTCTCCTAGTAAAGAGACAGAGCCTCAAAAGTTTAATGTTACTCTACTTCCTTATCTTAATAGCACAACAGAAGTATGGGTTGCCCCAAACAACATGTACGGATATGTGGCAATCTGGCATACGAGAGATTGCCTGGGAACTGGTCGGGGTCTTGTCTTCTAGGTTGGATCAAGCCTTCCTTCTTCCTTCTGCCTATCCAGTCAAGACAAGTATTGGGTGTTCCTGTGTATGACCCAGTGGGCCTGCAGAGACGCAAAAGGAGCATAGACACAGCCTTCTCTAATTTTCCATTCAAAGAATTGGCGGAATATGAAAGGACCAGCATTTGGGACACTGAACAAATAGTTTGTACATACAGACAGGCTACTTGGGCGGAGGATGGGTCATATGGGTATAGGACCCCTATTTACATGCTAAACAGGATTATCAGATTACAAGCAGTCCTGGACCTAGCTGGCCAAAGGTTGGACAAAGCATTAAATATATTATCTGAAGCCACTGATAGGGTTAGAACCGCTGTATACCAAAATAGGTTGGCCTTGGATTACATCTTGGCTAAGGAAGGAGGTATGTGTGGAAAGTTTAATCTCTCTAACTGTTGTTTACAGATTGATGAAACATGGAAAGTTATTAAACAATTAACTACGGAAATGAGACGACTTACCCATAATGCTGATCAGAAATGGAGTGGATTTAATTTCAAAGAGATCTTTAGTGGGTGGTTCCCTAAATTACCCGGTTTGCAAGCCATAGTTGCCCTTATAGGTCTAATTGCTGCTGGCTATGTTATTCTTCCATGTGTCCTCCCCATTTTTGTGCAAACCAGCCTGTCTAACAGCCTGTCGTTATTAGCAAAAAGGGAAGCAGTAGCCCAGGTAATGGCAATGTGGGAATATGAAAAACTAACAAGCGTGGCTGATTGTGAAACTCCTCTGGAAAAGTCAGAAGAGTTTCAAAGGGGGGGGATAAAGTAAAGGGTTAACATAAGATGTAAAGTTAAGCCCGACAAGAATGCCACGAGCCTTATCCATTCCACAGGGGATTAAATACCTTATCTACCTGACTAGGTCTAGGCAGGAAATTGGTAAGATTCTATCGTCATAAGACAATCAAGACATCCTGTCACTAGGGTTAATGTGTACAAGGCATACGTGACACGGGAAGAATGTGCATTTAGGAGAATGATCAATATCCTGGCTGATAAAGTATAAAACTCTGTAACAAACTGCCCTTCGGGGTTCAGATTCTGCTTGAGCTATCGCTGCTGAACCTTGCACAATAAACCTTTCCCTTCGACAAAGAGCTGGTTTGGTCTCATTTCTGCAACAGCTTCACGGTGGCTTTCCTGGCCATCACCATCAGGATAGTCCTACCTATCTCCTCATCTCCTCCTTCTTTCTCAAATCCCCAATTCTCCCTTCTGGGTCAAGATGTGCCTATCAATGTTCCCTCCCCCATTAGAAATGTAACCCCTCCAATGACCAACCCTGATAGACCTGGAACCAAGGGGCTCCCAACTGGACCTTCCAAACCTCAGATATGAAGGTCTAAGGGGCTGCAGTGCACCCCCACAACCAGAAGAAGGGCCACCAGGTCTCCCCAAACCCCTTTTTTGGTGGGCCTCACAAGAAATTTGTTGTGTCCAACCCAGGGCAGCTTGAAAAATGTCCTTGATAGGACACCATAAGTAAGCTAAGCAATAAAATATCCAGGGGGAAAATATGAGCAGTAAAGAGTGGAGCAAAAGGGAAGTCATGGGTAGAATAATTGTAAATTCTGGGAGAGGTGCAGGGAAGTTTCTTTTGGCCTCTTTCTCATCCTTCCCTGCAATTTACCCAGCAGGGAGAGGCCGGGTCAAACTTTCCTCCTGCATTTTTCTCTCTGCTGCTGCTGCTTCTTCTCCTCACTGGGAAAGAATTTGATTTAAATGTCTGTGGAGATTCTCCATAATCCAGGTGATAGTTGTCTCAAGGTGCTTTTTTTTTTCTTTCAAAAGGCAACTGGACTATTTTTTATTTGAGGACTGTTGGAAGAAATATCCTTCTGGGTTCAGCTCCAAGTGTGGAAAAAGACACTGGAGACTGCTTGGAAAGATGGTTTAATGGTGGACAGGATCACGTGGCTTGAGCTCCTGAACAGAAAAGGGGGATCACATGCTTCCAGATGTTGGGTGAAGAAGAAAAAGAGAAGAGAGCAAGAAGGGCTGAAAATTCCTGGCTTTATACCCTGTTTGGCTCCACCTCTCGGTTTCCTGTTCCTGTGTAAGAAATGTATTCTGATTGGTTGTCAGACTCCCATGGGGCCATGCAGGGGCAACTCTCTAGGCTGTGTTTTGAGTCCAAGTTTGAATTTCCAAATGCCATGTGGTGAGTTTCTGTGGAAGGCTAATCCTTCCTTTATTATGTAAAGTAGATTAGCTCAGGCTTTAATGGCTCATTGACAAAGGGGGTGGGCAGGAAGCTGCAGAGAGCTACTCTGTCTTTAAAACACGCTTCTCCCTTTTCACATCCAGGGAAATATAATATTCTGCCTTTTCAATATTTTTCTAGGATATTTCATTTTTCTAGGAGAGGGCTGGGTGATAACTTCCTACAGGACGAAGAGGAAGAGTTTTTCACTTGTTACCCAAGAAGCTTCATCAGTTATAAATGGATGGTGATGGAGGGGGGGAGGATAGGTCCTGAGAGGATGGGGAGGGGGGAATGAAAGGATTGTATTTCTTTGCAGGCATCTGGTCCTTAGCACACTCTCTCTGAGGGCTGTTGGGGCCACCTGAGGGCTTATCTGGACCCTCAGGGACACCTGGGTCAGGTGTGCAAATGGAACCTTCTTGGAACTGTGGTAGACAGGAGATCAACCAAGAACTCACCGTGAACCCCCTGCTGGACTTTCAAAGCACCTGGAGGCCTTTTGTGGGGGTCCCCAGGCAGCCTCCGAGATGACCATGTCAAAGGGGCCCCACTCTGCCAAGGGCATCCACACAACCATAAGAAGGGCCACCGTGTCTCCCTAAACCAGTTTCTGGACGGGTGTGGCAAGACATCGGAAGACCCCACCAATGTTCCTTCTAATTTTTTTTCAGTGTGTGCAGATAAGTATAGTGTTTGAGCGGCACATTTTCATGGCCGAGCACCTGAATTTTTTTCACAGATGTTTCACAGAGCAATTGATTTATAGGATCCGAATTGGAATGGAGAAAAATGGTTTTGTGCTTGAGTGTGTGTGTGTGTGTGTGTGTGTGTGTGTGTGTGTGTGTGTGTGTTTTGAGTGAGTGAGAGATCCGGTAAGGGAACTGCGCCTATTTAGAAAAGAAGATAAATTATTGCAAACATGATCAGTCGAAGATAAGTATGGGAACAGGTTGGGCAGTAGAGAGAAAGTGATAAAAGAGTGGGAGAGAGGAAGAGAGGAAGAAAAAAGAGGGAAGAGAGACAGAAGGAGACAGAGAAGGAGAAAATGACAGAAGAGTGGGAAAGAGGGAGAGAGAAAGAGAGACAAAGAGAAAGAGGGTGAGAGAGACAGATAGAGAAAAAGAGGAGAGAGAAGGGAGAAAGAGAGAGAGTGACAGAAGAATGGAAAAGAAGGAGAGAGAAAGAGAAGAGACAAAGAGAAAGAGGATGAGAGAGACAGAGAGAGAAGAGAGTAAGAGGAAAGAGTAAGAGAGAACATCTCATTTCAACCCTGAGGTGCAAATATTCTCTTTGATTGGCAATTTTATTTGTCCATTTACTATCTAATACTCTCATTTCTCCTTAATCGTATTCTGCCCCATACATCCCTGCGACCAATTCGCTCACACAGAGAGGGACTTCTCCAGGTGCCGTCCACCAGACAGTGCCGGGGGGCGGCGCCTAGGAGCAGAGCCTTCTCTGTGGCGGGCCCAGCCCTGTGGAATGACTTCCCCCCGGATATTAGGATTACCTCTGACCTCCGCGCCTTCCGTGTAAAGCTCAAGACCCACCTATTCCAAGTAGCTGGCCTGGCTCAACCATAGTTTGATGATATCGCTCCTGACGGGTTTTTTAATTTTGTGATTGTATTTAGGGGATTTTAAACTGTGATTTTAATTGTTTCCATCCATCTGTCTTTCCTTTTTATGAGGAAAGTAGGAGGATGAAGGAGTATTGTGTGTGTTCACTGCCTTGAGCTATTTAAGAGTAATAAAGTGTGGGTTGGAAACAAATAAATATTTTAATGTTAATCCCACATTGACACACTAATAAGAATTTATTTGTTTATTTATAGAAATTATAGATTCTTTGATTATGTCCTAACTTAGACAATTAATAGAATATCAGAGAGTCGCCTGGACTACTGCAATGCCCTCTACATGGGGCTTCCCTTGGGACGCATCCGAAGACTACAGCTAGTCCAGAACGCAGCCGCGCGGGTGATTATGGGGAGCTCAAGATACTCCCACGTGACACCTCTCCTGCGCGAGCTGCACTGGCTACCTGTGGTTTTTCGGGTGCGTTTCAAGGTATTGATTACCATCTTTAAAGCGCTCCATGGCACAGGACCCAGTTACCTGCGGGATCGTATCCTCCCGCACACATCCCTACGACCAATCCGCTCTCACAGGGAGGGACTACTACTGGTGCCGTCCACTAGGCAGTGCCAGCGGGCGACGCCTAGGAGTAGGACCTTCTCTGTGATGGGCCCAACCCTCTGGAATGACCTCCCCCCCGACATTAGAACTACCACTGACTTCCGTTCCTTCCGTCAAAAATTAAAGACTCACCTGTTTCGATTAGCTGGCCTGGCACATTCTTAGTTTTTACCTCCCGGTGGATATATTTTAATGGGTAATTTTGGGTAATATTTTAACTCCTGGGTTATTAGAGTTTTTAATGTACTATATTTATTATTCTATATACAGTCTTGCAACCTCCTCCACCTACGTATTTAATTATTTAACTGTTTTATGTATGTATTTTATAACGCATTTTAGTGACTGTACACCGCCCCGAGTCCCTTTCGGGAGAGGGGGCGGTCTATAAATATGAATAATAAATAAATAAATAAATATTTAGTAAGCTAAGAAACTTCAGGATCTCAGTGTCTTCTATGAATACAGAAGGACAACAATGAAAATCTCAAGAAACTAAAAGCTTCCAGCCACTCTATGACTTTTTTCTGTTTACCCAACAATATACTCCAGAGACTGCAACTTTTCTGCTTCTTAGTCAACAGTCATGCAAAAATTGGTATTTTTAGAATAAGTGGAAAATTAAATTTCACTTCAGTCAGAAGGAATTTTAAAATTAGCTCCAAACCAGAAATATTTCTGCTAGGAATTTTACCTGAAATTTCTAATAAAGAGAATGTATATTTGATTATTCATGTATTAACAGCAGCTAGAATTGTATTAGCACAACATTGGAAAAGTGGAGAAATTCCCATTGATGAAAAGGTGATAAGGAAAATATTAGAATGTGCAGAAATGAACAGATTAACACTAGCAATTAGAAAAAAAGAAAAAACTGAATATTATGAGATATGGGATATATTTTATCAATGGCTGCAGAATAAAAAAGGAGTCTGGAAATGAAAATTATATATATATATATATATAATGAGAATAAGGATGTTTAATTTTAAAATGTATTATTATTATTATTATTATTATTATTATTATTATTATTATTATTATTATTATTATTATTATTATTATTATTATTATTATAAGATATCAGGAAGAAAATGGAGAGCATTATAATGTTTACATGTTTAATATACTATAATATTAAGCTTAGTGAAATACAATACACTAAAAATATACTAAGTCTGAAATTCTAAACTTTAATATGATTAGATGATCATGTTTTAAAATGGTGGGTATATGAAGAATGGAGGAATCCACGTGAATAGGGATATGAGGAAGAACCAACTGGTTGTCACTAATAATGAATGTTTTCTCAATTCCATTCCTCCTGACTTTATTAAATAGAAAAGCCCTATTTTGGTAAAGTAAGATGCCAAAAGCAAAAGCCAGAAAACTAAAGGAAGAATCTGCCAGTATTGTATCTCCTTCAAGTACTGGGAACTAGTCAGAAATTTCACATTTACCTAAGTGAAGACCAGATGCTACTTGGCTAATGTCTGTGTCCATCTCTATTTTCCATGTATGTTGACTATTAACACATTTTCTTTGGCATTTCTTCTTTTTTTCTGCTCAGTCCCTGCCTCGGTCCAAATGTGTGGAAAGTTGTCATCCTGGATTTGTCAAGAGGGCTCGAGAAGGAGAGCCAGTTTGCTGTTATGACTGCCTTCCTTGTCCAGAGGGGACCTTCTCCACTCAGGAAGGTGGGTGACATTGGGAAAAAAAATGGCAGGCTCATTCTTAGAGTTTGGTTTGGTTTGGTTTGGTTTGGTTTATTTGGATTTTATTTGGATTTATATGCCTCATAAAAATCCTGTGAGGTGGGTTGAGTTCAGAGAGATCGACTGGCCAAAGTTACCCATACAGATTTCATGTCTGAATAACAGAATTGGGAAGATCTTGGAGGTCTTCCAGTCCAGCCTCCTGCTCAAGCAGGAAACCCTATACCATTCCAGATAAATGGTTGTCCCAATCTCTTCTTAAAAACCTCCAGTGTTGGAGCATTTACAACTTCTGGAGGCAAGTCATTCCACTGAATATTTTTTCTAACTGTCAGGAAATTTCTCCTTAGTTCCAGGTAGCTTGTCTCCTTGATTAGTTTCCACCTGTTGCTTCTAGCTCATTCTGAGCCTTTGCTTTACTGACTTCATATTTGCATATTCAGGCTGTTGATACTCAGTCTTTCTATTTTTGTATTTGCCCCTTTTTTTTCTTTCAGTTTACACAGAAGATCTTTGTGCAATCATACTGGATTCTTCATAGATTTCTTGTTTTTCTTTCTCAGTGGTATTGTGCAGGACTGGGCTTTTATGATCATATTTTTCAGAGTTTCCCATGCTTCTTGAGTTGTTTTCCCCCTTAGGACTTTCATCTATGGAATTTTTTAATAGTCTCTCTCTGAATTTGTTAAAATCAGCTCTTTTAAAATTTAAGACACTGGGTGGATTATGTTTTATCACTTGTGTTTGTATTATCCTGAATTCCAACATGACATAGTCACTCTCACTCAAAGTTCTGTCAACTTCAACTCCCTCTATCACTTCTTAGCTATTAGGAAGAATTGGGTCCAGTATAGCTTTTGCCCTAGTTCCCTCCTCTGCCATTTGGATGACCAAGTTGTCAGCTAGGTTGGTTAAGAGTCTTTGATCTCCCACTTGCTGCCGTAGTTGTCTCCCAGTTGATATCAGGGTAGTTAAAGTCCCCCTTTACTGCTGTGGTGTGTTTCCTACATACATTTGTTAGTTATTTAGCAAAAAGTTCATCTATTTCTTCTGCTTGGTTGGGTGGCCTGAATTATACGCCTATAGCAATGTCATTCTTTTTATATTGACTCATGTGGATTCTACGAGGTTTTCATCCTTGGTTTTGTGGGGAGGGGGGAGTTTGTAGAGATACAATGATCTTTTATATCTAATGCAACACTACCTCCTCTTTTATCAGACCCGTTTCTTCTGAATAGTTTGTATCCTTTCACCAGTACATTCCAGTAATAAGTTTCATTTCTCCATGTTTCAGTAATGGCAAATATATTATATCTACATGTACTAGTACTTAAAGTTCACCCTATTTGTTCCCTAAACTTTAAGTGTAAACATATAGGCATTTGAGTCCTTTATGAGTCTTGAGTATGTTTCTTATATCTCTTACTTTGTAACTCCTATCCATCACTTTCTACTTCATTGTGTTTTTCCTTTTCTTCTTCTTGGTGGAATGGTGGTATGGACAGTTATGAAGGAAACATTACATGAATATTCTGCCAGCTGACTAGATATTACGACATACTGAAGTTATCCTTCACGTCCAGGATACTAAGAAGTGCCGTGTGGAAAGACTCAGGAATTTTGCCAAGTTTATTTGATTCACTCTTTACCTCTAAATAATGTAGGCTCCTGTGAAGATTCTGCATGTGACAGATGAAATAATTAACATCCTAGGACTTCCTCCAATTCTATAGACACAGCTATAAATATTCATATACATATTTATATACATAGCTATTTTTATAAAAATACAGGTGAAACTCAAAAAATTAGAGTATCGTGCAAAGGTTCATTTATTTCAGTAATGCAACTTAAAAGGTGAAACTAATATATGAGATGTAAGACTCATTACATGCAAAGCAAGATAGTTCAAGCCATGATTTGTCATAATTGTGATGATTATAGCGTACAGCTCATGAAAACCCCAAATCCACCATCTCAGAAAATTAGAATATTACATGCAATCAATAAAACAAGGATTGTACATAGAACAATATGGGACCTCTGAAAAGAATAAGCATGCATATGTACTCAGTACTTGGTTTGGGCCCCTTTTGCAGCAATTACTGCCTCAATGCGGTGTGGCATGGAAGCTATCAGCCTGTGGCACTGCTGAGGTGTTATGGAAGACCAGGATGCTTCAATAGTGGCCTTCAGCTCTTCTGCATTGTTCGGTCTCATGTCTCTCCTCTTTCTCTTGGCAATGCCCCATAGATTCTCTACGGGGTTCAGGTCAGGCGAGTTTGCTGGCCAATCAAGCACAGTAATCCCACAGTCATTGAACCAGGTTTTGGTGCTTTTGGCAGTGTGGGCAGCTGGAAAATGAAGTCAGCATCCCCATAAAGCTCGTCTGCAGAAGGAAGCATGAAGTGTTCCAAAATCTCCTGGTAGACGGCTGTGTTGACCCTGGTCTTAATGAAGCACAGTGGTCCAAAGTCCTGTTGCTCAGTGGTCCAAAGTCCTCTTTTCTGATGAGAGCAACATTTGCATCTCATTTGGAAACCAAGGACCCAAAGTATGGAAGAAGAATGGAAAGGCCAACCAAGCACAGTAATCCCACGGTCATTGAACCAGTTTTTGGTGCTTTTGGCAAAAGTTGCTCTCATCAGAAAAGAGGACTTTGGACCAAGGAGCAACATGATGTCCCGATGCCTGGAGCCTGTGCGGATCTGGATGGGGAGGAACAGGCTCAAGCTCAATCCCTCCAAGACTGAGTGGCTGTGGTTCCTGTCATCCCGATTTGTGCATCTTGTACCATCTTTGACGATAGGGGGAGAAATTTTTAGCCCCATCAGAGAAGGCTCACAATCTGGGAGTACTCCTGGATACGCGGCTTAGTTTAGAAAGAACACCTGACGGCCGTGACCAGGGGGGCCTTTTACTAGGTTCGCCTGGTACGCCAGTTGCGCCCCTTCCTGGATCGGGATGCCCTGTGCACAGTCACTCATGCCCTCGTCCTTTCTCGCCTGGACTACTGCAATGCTATCTACATGGGGCTGCCCTTGAAGAGCACCCGGAGGCTTCAGCTGGTCCAGAATGCGGCTGTGCGGATTATCATGGGGGTACCTAGGCGCTCCCATGTTACACCCCTTTTAGGTGGCCTGCACTGGTTGCTGGTTGTTTTCCCGGTGCGATTCAAGGTGTTAATTATGATCTTTAAAGCGCTCCGTGGCTTAGGCCTAGGGTACTTGCGAGACCACCTACTGCCACCGGTAGCCTCCCATCATCCAGTATGATCCGACAGAGTTGGCCTCTGTGGGAGCGCCTTCCCTCTGGAATGAGCTGCCCCTGGAGCTTCGCATAATTCCCGGCCTCCGGTCCTTCCAGCGCACCCTAAAACGTTGGCTTTTCCAGCAAGCCGGCCTGGCCTGAATAAAATAAATTATTAATTTTAATTGTTAATTTTAATTTAATTTCTAAATCTCATTGTAAATGTCTATTGGGTTTTTGGATATTCTATTTAATCTTTCTTTTAACTTTTGTAATATGTGTTTTTATGTTGTATGCTGCCCTGAGTCCTTTGGGAGAAGGGTGGCATATAAGTCCAATAAACCTAAACCTAAACCTAAACCTAAGGAAGGGAGAGGGGGAAGAAAAAGAGAAAATCAGAAGAGAGACAGGAAGAGAGAGAGAGAGAGAAACCCATTTCCCACAGAAAACACAAAACCTGGATAGGTATGGCTGGGGCAGGTCATGTGACTGGGTGGGAGTGACATTGAATTGGCCATGCCCATCCAGATTTTGTGGCTCCCAGTATTTTCTTTTCTGTGGGAATTGGGTCCAAATTGCTCCTTGAGTGTTTAAGTTTGCAGAACCCTGCCATATACCATTTCAGAAAAGTGACTGTCCAGTCTCTTCTTAAAAACATTCAGTGTTGAAGGACCCAAAACCTCTGAAGACCAGCTGTACCACTGGTTAATGGTTCTCCCTGATAGGAAGTTTCTTCTTAATTCCAGGTTGCTTCCAGATGTTACAGGATACTGTAGGCATCCTCCAAGTCCAGGATATTAACTGCCATGTGGCAGGACTCAGGATGCTTGCGTAAAAAGATTATATGATTCATTATTAACCTCTGATAATGTAGCTTCCTATGAAGTTCTACACATTACACTAGAAATAATTAACATCCTGGGATAGTAATGGCGAACCTATGGCACGCAGAGCCCTCTCAGTGGGCACGTGGGCCTTCGCCACCTGCGCTTCTGGTCTCCAGCATGCACATGTGCACCAGTTAGATGGGTTTCCCACACGGAGCACCAGAAACCCAAAGAGCAGTGGGCCAGTGAGCGCATGGGTGCCCACATTCCAGTTTGGGCAATCAATGCCGAAAAGGTTCACCATCACCATCCTAGGACTTCCCTCAACTGCATATACCTACCTACATTTTTTTAAAAAAATGCTCTTTTAATGAAATCATTAGGAAACACATGCCCATGATATCAGCTGTTATCCAAAGAAGGTATTTCTTATAAGATAAAAGGACAGAATATTAAAAAAATGTTGCTTTTTTATTTTCTCAGATACACAAAAATGCACCAAGTGTCCAGATGATAAATATCCAAATGAGGGACAGAGTCCAATGTATCCCCAAAGTTATAACTTTCCTGTCTTATGAAGAACTTCTGGGCATCATCCTGGTTTCTTTTGCCCTACTCTTTTTTCTAACTACAGGCCTTGTTTTAATAATCTTCATTAAATATCGAGAAACTCCCCTTGTCAAAGCCAACAATCAGGACCTCTCCTACATCCTCCTGGTCTCCTTCCTGCTTTGCTTCTTGTCTCCTTCTCTCTTCATTGGTCAACCAAGGAAAGCCACCTGCCTTCTCCGACAGACGGTTTTCAGCATCATCTTCTCAGTTGCCATTTCTTCTCTCTTGGCCAAAACCATCACGGTGGTGCTGGCTTTCCTGGCCACAAAACCAGGAAACCGAGTGAAGAGATGGTTGGGGAAGAGCTTGGCCAACTCCATCATCCTTTCTTCTTCTGCTGTCCAAATTATCATCTGCTCCATCTGGCTGGGAGTTTCTCCCCCCTTCCCTGACTCTGACCTCCACTCCCAGCCTGGAGAGATCATCCAGCAGTGCAACGAAGGGGCTGTTGTCATGTTCTACGTCACCCTCAGCTACATGGGCTTCCTGGCTGCCATCTGCTTCACGGTGGCTTTCCTGGCCAGGAATCTGCCTGGGGCCTTCAACGAAGCCAAGCTGATCACCTTTAGCATGCTGGTCTTCTGCAGTGTCTGGGTGACTTTTGTGCCCACCTACCTGAGCACCAAAGGGAAATACATGGTGGCTGTTCAGGTCTTCTCCATCCTGGCCTCCAGTGCTGGTCTGCTGGGCTGCATCTTCATCCCCAAGTGCTACATTATCCTTCTGAGGCCAGACCTGAACACAAAGGAGCATCTCACAGCCAGAATAAATGTAAAAACATGAGATATAATACCATTATGATATTGGAATAATTGTTAAAGTTTATTTTATTTGAAAGGAGATATTCTCCATGACTGTACTTCTTTTATCTCCCTATTCATCCTAATAAATCTAGCTAAAAAGAATTCTGTGAAAGTCATTCAGCGGAATGTAATATTCAGCAAGTACCAATGAATCAGACATCTTCTGAAAAATAATTGAGGCACTTGTTCCTACTGACAGCAACTAAAAGTGTTTGCTTTTTGTAAAAGAAATTTTTATGTTTAAACAGACAAACACAAACAAAACATAATAGTAATAATAATAATAATAATAATAATAATAATAATAATAATAATAATAATAATAATTAATGCTTCTAGACCGCCCCCTCTCCCGCAAGGGACTCGGGGCGGTGTACAGTTCATACAAAATATAACAGGATACAATAAAATTAAATTAAATATGTACAGTTGACAATTGACATGGAGGAGGTTAAAATGTAGTTAAAAGAACTGTACAAAGCAGATATAAAATAAATTCAAACCCCTAAAAACAAATACAGTAAATTAAAAAACCCTAAAATAACCAGATATGATACATTTGCCAGGAGGGACAGTTGAATTATGCCAGGCCTGCTAGTCGGAACAGGTGGGTCTTCAGTTTTTGCCGGAAGGAGCGGAGGTCAGAAGTGGTTCTAATGTCGGGGGGGAGGTCATTCCAGAGGGTTGGGCCCATCACAGAGAAGGCCCTACTCCTCGGTGTCGCCCGCTGGCATTGCCTAGTGGACGGCACCAGGAGAAGTCCCTCCCTGTGTGAGCGTATTGGCCGCAGGGATGTATGTGGGAGGATGCGATCCCGCAAGTAACTAGGTCCCGTGCCATGGAGCGCTTTAAAGATGGTAATCAGCACCTTGAAACGCACCCGGAAAACCACAGGCAGCCAGTGCAGCTCGCGCAGGAGAGGTGTTACGTGGGAGTACCTCGTACTCCCCATCACAGCCCGTGCGGCTGCGTTCTGAACTAACTGCAGTCTCCGGGCGCGTCCCAAGGGCAGCCCCATGTAGAGAGCGTTGCAATAATCCAGGCGGGACGTCACCAGCGCATGAGTGACCGTGCGTAGGGCATCCCCGTCCAGTAGGGGGCGCAATTGGCGCACCAGGCAAACCTGGTGGAACGCCCCCCTTGCCACGGCTGCCACATGGTCATCCATTGACAGCCGGGCATCAAGGAGGACGCCCAAATTGCGCGCCCGTTCCACAGGGGGCAATTGTTCGCCCCCTATGGCCAGCGATGGGATCAGCTGGCTGAACCGAGGTGCCGGTAGCCACAGCCACTCAGTCTTGGAGGGGTTGAGTTTAAGTCTGTTGTCCCCCATCTAGACCCCGACGGCCTCCAAACACCGGGACATCACTTCGACAGCCTCGTTGGGGTGGTTTGGAGTTGAAATATACAGCTGAGTATCATCAGCGTAGAGGTGATACTCAACCCCAAAACCACGGATGATCTCACCCAGCGGCTTCACATATGTGTTGAACAGGAGAGGCGAAAACATAAAACCATCTTCCAGTTACATACAGTGTGTCTGTTAGTTATAAAACTTTTGTGCATCCTCTCCATAGTCTTCACTTACAATTTATATAAAATCTCATATTATCAATCTAGTATATATGTATACGTTATTATCATTATTAATCGTTCAGACTATAACTATTATTACTTTATTTTATGTGAGATATTCCAAATTTTGAATTAATTTATATTATGGCATTTCATTACATCATCTTAAATCCATCCAATAGTAGTAAATCTTTATATTATATTCTGTATCATTCCATTACCCTTGTATTGTAAATTCTCTAGCATATTTCATTTCCATATTTTTTGTCTAACCATTGATGAAATAAATCCCATATTGTATAAAATTGTTTATCTTCTTGTTCTCTACTTTCAAATGTCAATTTGCTCATTTCGGCACTTTCCATTATTTTCTGAATAACTTCCTCCTGTGTTGGTATTTTCTTGTTTTTCTAATTTTTTTGCAAATACAATTCTAGTCATTGTTAGCACATTTACAATCAAATATTTCAATTCTCTACTATATATTTCCAATAAAATCCCCAATAAGAATATCTCTGGTTTAAAGTTATATGTTTTTCTATTATTTATTCCACCCATGTGTGAATTTTAGTCCAGTATCTTTTAGCTTCTGCACATGTCCACCACATATGGTAATATGAGCCCGGTATCTGATGACATTTCCAACATTTTTCGGATTTATTCTCAAACATTCTTGCTATTCTCGTCAGGGGCAGGTGCCACCTGTAAAATATCTTATACAAATTTTCTTTATATGCTGTTGACATTGTCATTTTATAATTTTGAGACCAAAATTTTTGCCATTTCTCTAAATCAAGCCCATGCCCAAAATTTTCCCCACAAGTAATAATTGTTTTGTTAACTTGTTCTTCCTCTAGCCTAACCTCTAGTAAGTATCCGTATAGTTTTGTAATCACCTTTCCATCGGTACCTGTCAGGATTTTATCTAAATCAGTCAATTTGTCATAAAAATCTTCTATTTTAAAATCTTTATCATATCTAGAATGTATTTGCACATATGAAAACCAGTTCATCCTTATATTTTGTTCTTCCAGTTCTTGCATAGATTTAAGTTCACCCTTTGCATTCAATATTTCACTATATCTAACTCTTTGTTCCTTTTTATATGTTATTGGATATGAAAAAGCTTCAATTGTTGATAAGCAGACTGGAATTTTTAAATAATGATGCCTTTTAATCTTCTCCCAGCTTAATAGCAAAGCCTCATATATATAATGTCTTCTGAAGTACCCTTAAAAAGTGTTTGTATGTGTGTGAGAGAGTAAGATCATAAGAGGTAAGATGGGAGCTGTAGGAGCCTTGCTCCAATTGGGTTGTTGCATAATCTCCATGAGAAGCCTTGGAATGGCAGAATGACCTGGAATGCAGGGATTGACCTGCTCTCCATCACTATTATGTCCTTCTTTCTTGATTTCCTGATAAAAACCCCTTTCACAGAAAGCTTTGATCAAAATAGCTGTCTGGGGTTTCACTTGGGTTTGTTATTATTTCCGTATCTACTCTTTAGAAATCCCCATTCTATTTTTTCCTTTCTCATCCAGAGAATGAAAATAGCAACATCTAAATCTGTCCCTTTAATTTCCCACTCTATAATTTGTCCATAAAGCCTTTCCCTGCTTCTATCTCAAGTGGACTTGTGTGTGTGAAAGGCTGGAGAAGAGGCCCAGAGGAAAAAAAGCTCTTGAGACTCTCTCCAGCAGGAGGTTGAGGGGATCCTGTGTAGAGGCAGCCTCATCTTTGACCAAATGCTCTGGATTGGGGCATGAGAGTTCAATGATGCCTATTCATCCAGATCCAAGAAGGGAGGGGAGGGGGAGTAAGGGAGGGGGCACCCAGGTTTCTAGCAAGAGGCACCCATGGAAAGTCTTCTGCTTTCCAACCACAGAGATTGTGGGTGGATAAGGAGTCAGCCTGAGGTTTCAGAATGGCTTCTGATTGCCACACTTTGCAAATTCCATTTTAAGCAGGTAAAAAAGGTTTGATGGATCAGACCAAGATATGTCCAAAATCCACACTGACCCCCCCCCCCATGCCTCTGGTCTGTCCACAAGCAGTGGGGGGGAGGGACTTATCACTTGCCCCAACATGGAACGAGGCAGGGGTGGGATTCAGCCAGTTCCCACGGGTTTGCTAGAACCTCTTGTTAATTGTATGAGCAGTTATGAGAACCTCCTGAATTGCTTTGGCCTGCCTTCCAACCCCCTCCTGAGGGTGTCCCCCCCCCCAAAAAAAAACAACCTGTCTCAAGATCCCATGGATCTCTTTAGCTCAAGCAGTGGAAATCCACGAGGTTAATTCTCCCTCCGCCAAGCGAAGGAATCTCTGCCGAGCCCAGAATGGGGCGTCCTCGAACTTCGGGATTGGGAGGGCCCAGAAAGGAGGAGGACCAATGGGAATTCTCCCTTCTGCAGCGTCATTGGTCTCCAGGCAGAGTCTCCCTCTACTTCACCCAGTGCAGGAGAGCATTCCAAGCAGAGAAGAAGCCCCAGTTGGTTCTTCAGGCCAAGATCCCCCCCCCACTTTCCCTGCCTCTCCCCCCCTCCCGCAGAACTGGCTCTCCTCCTTCAGCTGAAGCCCCAAAGGACTCTGCCTGGAGACCGATGACGCTCAAGAAGGGAGAATTCATATTGGTGCTGCCACTAGTTCTGGCCCCTCCTTTTCTCAAAAGTCCGAGATAAACGCTCCCCCCCCCCAATGCAGAGAGCCGCAGATTCCTCCTCTGGGGCTGGAAGCATCTGGCCGGACACACAGACACAGGTGCTTTCTTTTTCACAGATGACGTTTCTGCCGAAGGAAGAGTTAATGCACTGGATGACAGGCGGGAGTAATAATAATAATAATTTTTATTTGATTAGCCGCAACCCTCTCCCGAAGGACTCGGGGCGGCGTACAATCAAAACAAATAAAAATACACATAAGACAAACATATATACAAAAAGAACAGAGACATATACATATGTGCATGGAGGAGAGTTGACTTATAAGTGAAAGACAATTAAAAACACAATTTAAAATCCCCTTAAATAAAATTACTAAATTAAAAAACCCATCAGGAGCGATACGAAGTTATGGTTGAGCCAGGCCAGCTATTTGGAAAAGGTGGGTCTTGAGCTTGACATGGAAGGAGCGGAGGTGGTCCTAATATCCAGGGGGAGGTCATTCCACAGGGCTGGGCCCGCCACAGAGAAGGCTCTGCTCCTAGGCGCCGCCCCATGGCACTGTCTGGTGGACGGCACCTGGAGAAGTCCCTCTCTGTGCGAGCGGATGGGTCGTAGGGAAGTATGGGGCAGAATACGATCCCGCAGGTAACTAGGTCCTAAGCCATGGAGCGCTTTAAAGATCGTAATCAAGACCTTGAAACGCACTCGATAGACCACAGGAAGCCAGTGCAGCTCGCGCAGGAGAGGTGTCACATGGGAGTACTTGGTACTCCCCATAATCACCCGCGCGGCCGCATTCTGGACCAACTGCAGTCTCCGAGTGCATTTCAAGGGAAGCCCCATGTAGAGTAGGGGAAGCCTCTCAGCCAGCGAGCCACCTCCCAATCTGAAGGGAAATTAAATCAGGAAGAGGCAGAGAGGATCTGCAGGGATCCCTCCTAGCCCAGCCAGATCCTCCGATTCTCCATCCCTCAACCCCAAATGTGAAGGAACCCCCACCCCTCTTTCGTTGGGCCAGGAAGAAATTTTGCCAGTGTAAAAGTGCAGATGGAGAGTGGAATTATGATGAGTTCCCCCCCCCCCCCCCGAATTTGCATATTTCGGCTGTGGAACAAGAAGTGCTCCTAAAACAAAAGGCTCCTTTTTATTATTATTTTATTAAGATTATCCTGGCATTAAAGAGAAATAAAGTTAGTAAAGAAATGGGAAAGGGAAAGAAATGGAAAGGAGAAAGGGGGAATAAAGGGGGAAAGAAAGGGAAAGAGAAAGGAAAGAAAGATACAAGAAGGACCGAAAGGGAAAGGAAAGAGTGGAATGGATTGATACTGCTCAAAAATCAAGTCTCAGGATCCCGTGGACCACTTTGGCTCAGGCAGTCCAATTCCACGCTGCTTCCCTCTCTCCGCAAAGCGAAGGGATCGCAGAAAGGCTGCCGAGCCCAGAACGGGGCTTCAGACGACGCAATGCCTGAGAAACGCGGGATGTGCAGAGAAATGCAGGCTATAACCAGGGAATCCCGTTTTCCCAGGAATCGACGAAGCTCCATCGGACCAATAGGAGGTCTCTTTTCTGTAGCGTCATCGATCTCCGGGCAGAGTCTCCCTTGACTTCACCCTATGGAGGAGAGATTAGGTGCAGAGAGAGAAGGGTGGGAGGGGGAATCTTTTCAGTCTTGGGAGGCTGCTACTCAAGGGGGTTCATGCCAGTCCTGGAGGGGAGGGGAGACTTCCTTTTGCCCGCCCCCCAATCCCGCATGGAGTGGGGCTGCAGTGGACTTGGGGGTCTCTGAGCGGGCTGGTTGGGGAGTCCTTGGGCACCTACACACGCACACACACACACACACTTCATCCTTGGGAGTGCCCCTCCCCCAATCCCGTGGGGCCACTGCCCTCCCCCTCCCTCCCGGAAGCTTCTGCCTTTGATCCCTTCCTGGCAAAGGGGCTGCTGGAGGGCCGTTTGTACCCACAGCGCTGTGGGGTTTTCTGACCCTCCACAAATAACAGCTCGGTTTGGGGTTCAAGAATCGCTGTGGATGTCAATGGGTAGGGGGATAAGAAGGGGGGAAGCGGGAATCCCTGGCAGAGACTCGTGAAGAGAGCAAAGAAAGTGGAGGGTCCGGTCTAGGGCTGCCATGACCCCCCCCCCTTGAGCTCTACCCATCCCCTCTCCCAATTTCTCCGCTTCTCTCTCTGCCAGGAACCGCCTCCTCCTTCAGGTGAAGCCACAAAGGACTCTGGCCGGAGACCGATGACGCTCAAGCAGGGAGAATTCCCATTGGTGCTGCTGCTGGTTCTGGCCCCTCCCACCTCCAAAGTCCAAGATCAACTTTCCCCCCCCACCACCACCACACAATTCAGAACTGCCTATTCACACGTTACATTTCAGAGATGAAGGTTTCTGCCGCTTTCCACACCTTTCTTCGGAGAACTTCAATACCTTTGCGATAAAGGTCTCCTTCCGATATCCACGATTTCCCTCTTCTCCTGATAAGTCTCATTCCTTCCTTCACCACCAGTTGTGGTTGATGCAGTCAATGGAGGGGGGGGGAAATCTGGCAGCCCCTGTTAGTTTCTCAAACTGATCCCCCCCCCCTGCATCCCTTCCCAGGTCCTTTTGGCTGGAGGGGCAGAGAGGAGCCAACGCCTGGCTTTTCCAGAGGCGTCTGTGGATGGAAGCCTCCCTGGTGCTTTCTATGCCCCTTGATAAGCTCCTCTTCAATGTAGGTTTTCTGGCCATGAAAAAGAGCGTTGAGTGTGTTAGTTCAAGGCCAGTTTGACATTCCTTTGAAAGACTCTTTGAATCTTGTGCTGCACAAAAGGTCCGTTTATATTGGGAAGAAAAGTTGGGTTCTGCCAGCTAGAAGGTTTCTGATTCGGCCATTACTAAGTGAACTACAAGGTGTTTTTTTAATGCTTCAGATGATAATGAATCTCTTAGAGCCAGACATTTTCTGTTTTTACTACTTTTATTCATTTTTCAACATGACACTGTTGCCCTGCCTGGTTGATGCTATCAGGACAAACCATATAAACATATAACATCCTCAGTCCGATATTGTGAAGTCTGCTCTTCTCTATAATCTTAACACATTATATATCAACTCTTCTGTATTAATGACAGCATAGAAAAAAGGACCATCCAGGACAGGTTATTTATTCATATCTACCCAGTATTATGAGAAATATTAAAAACATTAAAAGTTATTTGAATACAATTTTTATGACAGCTTTTATCCACTTAATTATACCATTGACCTCTCATTTAACTAAGTTTCTAGTCACATCACAAAATTGTTTATTAGTACTTTACTGAAATCAAGTTATATTACAAGCATTGCCATAATCTGGGAGATTTTGCAGCTTCAGATGTACAAACTTCTGTTAAAGTAGCATTACAATAAAATTGAATTACTGAAGTTCACCTGGTGGTGTTTCCTGTCTGGTCTACCAGGGAGAAGATTAGCCTGACAACTTTCTTGCTTTCTGATAATCAACCTGTTATTTTCAAGGAGTTTATGAATAATCTCTTTTTATCTATTATTCATTTTATTTGTCACCTGCTCTAGAATTGACCAATGGTTTTAATTATATATTCCCAATATATATCTTCTCAGTATATGATTGACAAATCTTGCTGAACACTTTTTGTTTGTTTATGAAGATAATGTTCTCCTAAGCATATTTGAAAGAAAATTGTAGAAGAAATATTCAAATCTGTGACAAGAAAAAAAGTGTTCTGCTTTTCAAATTCTTGGATGTTTCAATACTAGTTTCATCCCTTTCTGGAGAAGAAGGAGTTTTGGAATATTTCCCACTTCAGGTTCTACTTGGAACCAAAGATCTGGCCATGTGGGGCTTCTTGGTTCTCTTGAAGGAGGATGCCAGGCAAGAGATTCTGGGGATGATTCAAAGACAGACTTATTATCAGACAAGATACTCTTACACGGCTTAAGATGCTCAACAAGGTGGGTGAAATTATGGTGGCTTTTCTCTTTTTTCCAAATGTCCCATTTCAAGTGAGCTCAGCCTTGTCCCCAAGGTGGTTGACCTTCAGAAGGTTGAATTAAATGTGAGGAGTAGAAACCTGAAGGTTGTCTTTAGACTTCTTGGGAGGTTTCAGTGCTATTCCATTTTGTGGACCATCTACAATTTTAGTATCTCCATCAGAAACCCAGAAGGGCTGGGGGAGTGTGTAGCTAATTGTTTCAGTTTTGTTTGCTTTTTGTACACAAATAGCAAAGAAGAAAGCAAGTCAGTTGACCAGGGCCTGAGTTTAGGTTTGGACAGAAAAAAATAAATCATGATTGGATGGAGGTCCTTTGGGTTCCACTGGAAAGAAGCTTCATCTTGTCCTACTTGGGGAAATTGTTTGTAGTCTGGGATGTTCTTCCACAGGCCAGACCTGGTCAGTTATCCATGCCTCCCTTCACACACACACACACACACACACACACCCTGGGATGGAGAGAGTGACCTTCTACTCCTAGGAAGGAGCTCCAAGGCTCTCCGTTCACATAAAAATCACCATTGCTGTCATGATGTGCCCAGGGACTGATGTGCCCTGACCCAGACAACTGAAGCACTGAAACAAGACTTTGATCCAAAGGAAAGCCATTCCTCATCTATGAAGTTACAAGGGAGAAATTGAAAGGAAATGCTTATTAGATTTGGCCTTTGGCTTGTGCCATGTATTCCCTCCAGGGCCAGTTTCAAGCATGGAGCTCCCAAACCTCTCAATTCTAGATGACGGATTAAATCCAATCTCTGTTCTTCTTTTCAAGAGCCATATGGGGATTATTTCCCTTTCATTTCCCTCCAGAGAAATGCCCAACAAACTCTGAGTGCAAGATCTAGGTGAATCCCCCAAGGATCCTTCCTGACGGGGAGAATGATTATCCTCCGAGTTTCCACTCTGCTCTGTGGGCCGAATCCTCCAGGAAGACTCTGGGCAGAAACCCAGGGCGGCGGGGGGGGGGGGGGGGGCAGCTTCTCTCTTCTCCTACACTGTTCCTGCTGGAGATCTTGGCTTCAGGCAAAAAGGGTCCCTGGTTCATTTTCGGCTCTGGACTCCCCCCACACTGAAGATCGGGGCTGCCTGGATCCCTCCCCATCAAAGGGGGGGAAAAGAAGAGCTGGGTGCAAAGGGAGCTCCCTCCCGCAAACTCCTTCTCCATTTCTGCTTCCTTGCAATTCCAGGGGAGAACGTTTCTCCTGGAGTCCCTTGGATCCCCTCCCCCCACAAAGACCCTCTTTCTGCACAGGAGGGTTGGGGGGGGGGTTGGGGCTGTCGCTGCGTTTTTTTCCCTTTCCCCATTCGAGGTGGGAAGGAACCTCTGGGGCTCCTGCAGATGTGGAAGAGGGACGCTCCTTCGCTGGGCTGGGAAGCTCTGCAGATTCTACTCTGCCGTCTGTGATATATATATATATAGATGAGAGAGAGGGAGGGAGGGAGAGAGAGAGAGTAAACACTTGCAGAATCCCAGAACCCGTAACCATTGTGCCTACCGTCCTCATTTATTTCTATCCATTTCACTCTCATACTCATCTTTATTCTTACACTTATTATCTTGTAAACGATTGAAAAATATGCCCCTCCCCCACAAAAATAAGCAAGAGTGAAGCCAGATTGCCTCGAACAACGTCCCGTCCCCCCCCTCAGCTCGAGGGAAGCCTCCGAGCCTCGCGCGCGCAGAACTCCCGGAAAAATACAACTCGGCAGCTTCAGAGGACAAACAAAGCATGCGCGAAAGAACATTGCCAGCAGTTGCACCTGGATTGGGGGGGGGGGGTGATTCCATGTGGGAGGATCTGTTGCTAAGACGCTTGTATTCCTTTCCGCTCTAAACTTAACACCTCTCTCATCTTAACCCTTGCGCTGCCCCAGAGCAGACAGGCAACTCCAACCTCCCACAGATATCCTGGACCACAGAACCCATAATCCCCTCTTCATTCCAGACTTCTCTCCCCCCTGCTGCACTGCCAAAGGGGGGAGAACAGAAGGCCCCTTGGTGCCCCGCCCCCCCGCAGCCCCCTCACCCAAAAGGCCCCACCAGTGACCCCACTCCCAGCAGTTCATTCCACTGGAGATACCCCCGCCCCCCCCCAGCTCGAGTGAAGCTTCCCGTGCCTCGCTCGCACAATGTCCGGAAGAAGCTGCCTGGGTAGCTTAGAGGACAAAAAGGAGCATGCTCCAGAGAGCGTTGCCCGCAGTTGCTCCTGAATGGGAGGGGGAGAGAATTCCAGGTGGGAGGATCTGTTGCTAGGAAGCCGCTTCTCCTTTCCGCTCTAGGACTTAACACCTCTTTCGGAGCGTCTCTTGCCTTTGGCTCGCAAAGGGAGCTGCCATGGCCGAAGGTGACACCAGAGGGCTCGCTCCGCAGGTGGCGAAGTCCGGGCAGCCTTCGAGCTTCAGAAGCGACTTGAGCATGCGCATCTGCCTTTTGCTATTTCTGCTGCTTTCGCTCCCCAACCTGATGAAAAGTCACGGAATGGGGGGAGGGATGCTTCCTCAGCTTCTCCCCCCCCCTTTACACCTACACAGTGACACCCCCCGCCACGCACCCCCCGAAACCAAGAAGCTGCAAGAGGGTCCGGCAGGGGGAGGGGCCGGGAGGAGCATCCCCCAGGAAGGGGGGCTCACCGCATGGCAGGCTGCATTGGGGGGACTTGCAAGGGTTAGGGGGTTGCTGGTGTGGTGTGTGTGTGTGTCTGTCTGTATGTGTGTGTATGTGTATGTATGTAATGTATGTATGTATGTATGTATGTATGTATGTATGTATGTGATCCTGTGGGATCTAACGGGTCTCACCCCAGGTGAGGAAGGGGCTCCGTCTGAAGGCATCAAAGTCTCAGGAGTTCCCACCTGCCTCCATTCCCCCCCCTTCTGTCACAGTCACACTCTGGCCCTTTGTGTGTGATTGTGGGTCTTTGTGTTGAATGTCGCTTCACCATTTGGGGAGGAGGAGGCTTCCAAATAAGCCTATAAGGTCCCAAAAGGCCATCCCATGAGTCCGGGACACTATGACCGTCATAAATATGAGGACTATATGTGGTTAACTTTGAACTAAATGATCCATTGTAAGTGGATGCCCTCTTCCATGGCCCCTCCTGACCACGGCTGCCCCCCCCTGCACCTCTGGCAGGAGTTGTAGATCCAGAAGGACCCCCAGATCAGGCCCTGGGGGGGGGGCGTTCTGGGCTGCTGCCCCCCATCCATCCATCCTTCAGAGGAGATGGGAGATAAAGTCCCAGAACCAAAAGTAAGGAAAGAGGGAAGACAGGCCCCCCCCGAATTTTGGTTCAAACTTTGGTTCATTATAAACAAAGCAAAGACTGGTCAAGGAAAAAGATAATTGCAGACACTTGCAGGGTGGGATCGATGGGGGAGCATAACAATCATATTTTTAGCTGTAGACATTTATATTTTTATCTTTATGTTCAGACAGACCATGAGGGGTGTATCCATGTTTATCTGTCCAGGACAGGGGATAGTTCCGTAATTTTGTCTAGGCAGATGTTAAATGTTCCTTAAACGTATTTTTATTTTGAGCTTTTTGGTCTTACTTCTGCATTTTTTCCATTTTCCTTTTACCAATTTAGCAAACGTATAGTATATGCTTACGTCAAAATGACTATATAGGATTGTTGATAGAGACTGTTCGGGGTTCAAACCCCCATATGCTGTTTTGAGCTGTTTGAACCTGCACAATAAACTTTCTTGCATTGCAAAGAGACTGGTCTGGTCTTTGAGTTTCTCACTTTCCACAACAAAAGGAGAAAAGAACTCCCCCCCCCCACATTCGCATCCTGCCAGGTTCAGTTGCAGCTGAAGGTTTTGTCCCCCATCCAAAGCACTGTGACCTTCAGGGCACCTGGAGAAGGAGCCTGGTCTCCTTCCTGGGACGTCTTTGTCTCCCCAAAGAGAGAGAAGCCAAGTTGTGGGGGCTTCCGAAAGAAGCCATCGTCTCCCCTTGTGGAGGAGCAGAAAGAAGGGAGGAGGGGGCTTTCCAGGAGGGGCTCCTGGAGGGAAGGAGCATTTCACTCCCTCTGCAGGAGACGGAAAGAAGGAGGATGGTTTCTTAGACTTTCCCCTCTTCAGTCCGGCCTTTCCTGCCCCTCCCTCCTCTTCTGAGTCCAAGGGAAGTGCGGCCCACTTAGGAGTAGAAAGAAACCGGTTCCTCTGGTGACCTCCAGGAAAGGCCCGGTGAAAAAGCCCTAAATTGCCTGCTCCTGCATTACTATCTAAGGGGATTCAGAAGAAAAATCAAGAGCCTCCAAGAACTCCCTTTCAAATAAAAGAAAAGAAACATTAACCAATTACTTTCCAATATCATAATGGTGTTATATCTCATGGTTTTTTACATTTATTTACCTTCGAATAAAAAGCAAAAGGGGCGACTTTGGAGCCAAATCACCAGGGGCGCACTCGTGGAGTTCTAATCCTCCCCCTTAGGCATGAAACCTCTGGCTGGGGGACTTTGGGCCCTCAATCCTCCATGGGGCCACCACCAGGAGGACTCCTGAGTTCCTTTGTCAGTCCCACCGTTAGTTCTTATTGAATGGGGCTGTGAAAGAGTCCCAGAAGTTGGAGATATTTTCCAGATTAATTTGGGAGGATACCACACCAGATCTGGGGGAATTCTCTGCCTTGTGGCTTGTATTTATGTCAGGTCCCCTGTTTTATTGAATCTTCCCATGTGATATATCTCTAGACTAATTAATTTTATTTATTAAATCTTCAGACCGGCACCCCTCTCCCGAAGGGAGCTGGTTGACGGGGCGGTGTTTAACTGGTACAAATTTAAAAAATCCTCTCTACACTGCAAGATAATGTAGGGACAATAACTAAAAATTGAATTAAATATCCCCTGTACAGGATTTATCAGAATTAAACTGGTGCCGTTAAACCTTAATTTCCAAGTTGCGGGGGTCTACCTCCAGAGAAGCCAAGTGAGATCCATCCACCTTTGTGGAGCAGGCCTCCGCAGAAAGACAGGGACCTTCTTCCGTCCATCAGATCTTTCTTTACTCTACCTTCTTAAAATGAAATTGCAAAGGGATCCTATTCCCCAATTAGGAAGCCATTCCCTAAACATTGATTACCAACTGATCAGCAATCTCTGTGGTTGGATTGAACGGAGCAGAGCAGCTTTCCTGTCATGGATGCCTCTTCCTAAAAACCAGAAGTTCCCACCCTTATTCTCCCCCTTCTTGGACCTCAGGTGGAATAACCTGGGTAGAGTGATCTGGTAGGATGCAAGCCCTGAAAGGTTTGTGACCTGGTCAATGATGCGGCTGCCTTTAGACAGGATCCCTCCAACCTCCTCCTGTGGGAGAGTACTCAAGGGGTTCCCCTTTCTTCTGAGCATCTTCTCCAGCCCATTCACTGACAAGACAAGCTTGGAAGAGGAGCAGGGCATGAGTAAGTAATTGCTTTAGGGGTAGAAATTTGTAGCAATGGGGGATATTAAAGGGTGTGGGTCGGCACCCTCTGTTTTAATAAGGGGACTCTGGTTGATCAAAGAACGGGAAAATACAGTGGAACTATTTTTTACACATTTCTTTGGAGGTTATTATTTTGGGTGTGAATTCATACCAATACCCGGTGGGAGGTTAAAACAATCCCAAATGAGGGCTGCCTACCCAGCATTGTTCTGCTGAACACTTTCCTGGGACGTGAAGGATGGTGTTATGTCAGGAAATCAAGTTTCTAAGAATCTATATATTTGATGATTTCCCTCCACTTCGTGGGTGCCCAGTGACAGCCTTACTCAAACATGGCATTTCACATCATTCTGGCATCCCTCTGGGAACAGATGCTTCTCAGGCAACCATGTTTATTGGTTCCCACAGGCTTCCTTCGTGAATCTTTTCCTTCTCTCTCTATACTCTCTACGAATAAACTCTCTATCACTCTCTCTCTCTCTCCATTCTGTCTCGAAAGCGCGGAACGCGAGAAACCTCCGCCGCGCTGCACGTTCTTCACATTGTCCCTACGCTCCAGGAGTTACCTCCCCCTCTCTCACTCTCATAACAAACATTACTTTTAGCTGTAGGTAACAATTGCCCTGAACATTAAAATTTTAAAGGTTGTCAAAATTCAGTAAGATACCATTGCTTAACATTAAACTCAATTACTTGTCAGCAACAGGTTTATTAAGTTGAAAGGGATAGGGAGCTTTATGTAACCAAGTCTTTAAACTAATTATTCAATAATTTTTTTAGCCTATTCATATGTAAACTATTATAATTTTTCTTTTTGACTCCTGCATGCTATCGAGAAATAGAAAAGATCGCTTTTCAAATAAAATAAATATACTTTAACCCATTCTTCATCAATATCTCCTTAATTTGGTTTCATTTCTTCTTCCTCTATTTTTCGCTGTACATTCTTATTCTGGCTGTTGAGATGCTCTCACTTTTTCCATTTTTCTGGCCTCAGAAGGAATAATTGCATAGCGGGTTAATACATTGGGGATTAAAGGATATACATTCCCCTCAGCCAGACAGCAGACCAGCTTTCTGGTGGCCAGGTGCCCCCCCCCCCCCCCCCCCCCCCCCACCTCTTTGGAGAGTTTTTTAAAAAACATCTGAACAGCCACCATGTATTTCCCTGTTGGTGGTGCTCGGTGTTGTGGGCCTAACAAAAGGGCAGCATGGGTAGTTTGTACCCAGCCTGCAGCATTCCCCTGTCCCCCAGCACTTGCTTGCCCTGTTGTGCTCCAATGGAACAACTTCTATGTGAGGTCATTCGTGAATTTGTAGCCTTCCAGCCAATGTTCCAGACTTCCTCCCAATTTGGCCCAGGGTGCAAGCCAGCTGCTTGAAGCAGACCTTCGAAGCGAAAGGGGCCTCTGCCTGGTACCATTGAGGAAGGAGCAGACTTTGGGGTTGTGCTAGTTTTGCCTTTCTGACTGTTGTATTCCAGCTCTCACGTGTTTTTGTTTTGCCGCGTTATGGGTTATCCAATGCGGAACTTTTGAGTGGCGGGGGTTGAATGTGCTTCAATGGTCTCCTTTTTTTCCAGTTACTGGCCCCAAAAGCAGCTTTAGTCATACGCCTCCCAGCAGCTCTTTGGGCTCTATGCAGGCCATCCCTTGGGTGTTGCTTCTTGCCTGGCTTTGCGGTGATGTTTTGAGACCCAGTGAAAGTCCAAATGTTTGGGTCAGAATTGCTGTTGTGGATGCCAAGAAGGGGGGAAAGTAAGAAGTGGGTGGAAGCGGGAGATCCCCTGGATGTATATATTAGGACGCAGTGTAAGAATGATGGTCCCGTCTGAGGGTTGTCCATGAACCCCCCTTGGCTGTAGGCCCCCCCCAATAACCGGACGGGCCAACCCACGTTTCTCCAATTTCTCTGTTTCCTTGCTTCTTCTGCCACGAATCCTCCACCTTCAGGTGAAGCCACAAAGGAGACTTTCCCAATGAGGGTGACTGATGCTGAAGTCAGTTTGTCCCAGTGATTGTTTGTGCCAGCACCACCGTCTTGCGTTCCCAAGATTGGAAATGAGCAGACTGGCAAGAGACCAGGTGTTGTAGTGCTAGATGAAAGTATCTGTACGGAGGCGGTTGTGCAGCAGTGAAGAGTTTAGATCAATTTCCATTTGTTATGCCCATTGTGTTTATGACTCCTATTCACACGTACAGTCAGAATGATGCCTTGGTTTTTGCTGTTTTAAGTCATAGGAAGCAGCCCTGGCTAAATGAGATAGATTGAGGAGCGCACCTGGCCAGGTGATCATAATCTGGTCAGGAGAACTACATCTTTGATGGATTCCCAATCCTTGAACCGTTTTTTGGAAATTTATGCAGGGTTCTTGACCAGGAATTTAATGATACTTTCGATTCAAATTAAGAATTTTGCCATTCCTTCCTACAACAGTTGCAACAGGTCCGTATTCCAAACCCTTGGGGAATTTTCTTTGGACAAACAGGTCTGGGGTGCCTCTCAAATTTTGTGCTGATGACGAACAAGAGATTCGTATTTCCTGGTCCATTGGTTCTTTCAGCGGATCTCTCCTCGTTCAGAATTTTGGGGGATTTTCTTTGCAGGCGTGATCCCAATTTCTCAGGCATGGATTGTGGCTTTGGTTCCATGTCTCTGGGGTCAGTCAGCTTGTGATTCGTGGTTGAGATCCAGCTGTGCTTTGCTTTTTGTAGCAGGAATCCTTTTGCTTTTTTGCGTGGGCATTTGTCTGCAGATTTGTCCTTCTGTTTCCCGGGGCCGTTTAAGGCTCCGCAGTGCTTTAGATTGAAGGCCCATTTGGCTCGATTTATGCATCATCGTCCCTCCTGCTGCCTGATGCATTAGTCCAAGATGGAGGCTTATTCTGAAGGGGCTTGGTCTTTCAGTTCTTGCTCGGGGATTTGCCAGTAAGGGCGGAGATCCCTGAACACCACTTACCTAATTAGGCGAGCAACTATTTATTAATACTCCTGCTTGGATTAATCGGTCTCTGGGCACCTTTTCCGTTCTGCCATGCATGCTGTCTGGAAGACTCCTCTAGAAGGCCGAGTTTTTGGACATGATTCTGGACGGGGGACCATAGCCCAATTGAGGGGAGTATTCCTGGAAGCCTGAATTGGGCTGCTGTTGTAGGAGTTGTCTTACGCGGAACGTCCCTGAACATTTGCAGTATCACAGTAGAGGTGAGATCTCAAGCCTGTGTGGATATTGGACTTCTAAAGCATTTGTTCCCCCATGAGGATGTCCTGATGTATTTTGGGTACTACTGAATCATCAAAATTATGATAAACCGAGTACCGAGACCCTATTCACTTTTGTCTGAACTGCGCATATCAATTTTTTTAGACCTTGAGGCACATCATGGTGTGTTTTTCCCCCCCTTTTATCCTGTTTCCATGTCTGAGAAGGCTTTTTGATACTCCCTGTAACACTCAAACAATCTGGTGAGCTTAGAGTGAGGGCTATTGGGGTGTGCTTTGGGCCGTGATTTATTTGCCATAGTTGGTCCGTCCAATCAAACCATATTTCTACCCTCAAAAAAATGGCAATTTGCAAAGTGACCCAGAGATGGTTTTCTGAAGTTCCAGATGTGTCTGAAACTGAATTTCCCTTACCCTGTTGTAAGCCGAGAAGAGACTGGCACAGAGGGGTCTCTTGGAATAGCATATAGGACGACTTTTCTGCTCCCAATTTATAGAAACTATCAATTGGGTTGGTTTGCTAAGATCCCATCATCACTTACCCCGTTTGTTGTGTTGACATACCTAACCCTTCCCTTTTTGTGGACTGTTGATTTCCAGGTGCATTGATGTATTATCATATAATTAGGACAAGCCATCTATAGTATTTGGAAGTTGCTATGTAGAAACCTGGAGTCCCCCCCCCCATTGTTAGTCCACTGTTTGCTATTGTTGAATTGTTGGATGAGGTTGTAGGTTGCACCTTTGAGCTGGGAAAGGATTTCCCATGGTAGGATAGCTTACATAGATGTAACAATTTAAAGTGAAGAATAGGTGTTTGCATGTGAATGCTTTTGCTGTTTTTTATCAGGAAAGAGTAAGGACATTGTGGCTCTGTTATTCAGATGTCAGGCCATACTCTAATCACCTAGCAGTTAATAGGGTTGCCATCGCTTTAGTGCTTTGGTTGTTGAGTTTCCAACTAGACATGGTTAGGTTGCGCACTTTTGGAACAGGGTTAGTATCTGGGAACCTTCTTTGAAACAATGGACTCTAAGGAATCAGACCCAGGCAATTAGTTTGCAAGGGTCCCAGTCTCAGATTATGTGAATTCAAAGGCTTCTGAATGGAGAGTCCAGTGATGGTTTAGAGCAGGACATTCCTATGGCCTTAGGATCTTCCTTGATTGTCTCTCTTTACAGATTTGGACCTTGAGTTGTTTTCATAGTCAGAAGGAATACAAGTGCCCTGCCCGGCAGTTCAGCTTTTCATTGAATGGTACTACTTCGAGAAATTTTAGTCTTTGCTGAGTTTCTTTGCATCCTCCTTACTGACCATAGTGGAAAGTTCCCGTTTTGGGGCAAGATTGTAGGGGTTGACGTTTACCCATCAAGAAGTTCTTCCAATGCCTGTTTTTCTGATATTCTAATTGTGGACTTTAGTGGTGATGAATTATTAAATCAAGTTTCCTAAAGGGTGTAGTGAGTTTGCTTGTACTGTTCCATACACCAGGCGACCCTGTGCTTGATTCACAGGTAGCATGGAAAACTTTCGCATGGGACCACAGACCTAGGTGGCCAATCCCAAAGGCTCAGACTCCCTGAGAACATCCCTCCTAAAGTTCGTGTTCTATTCCTGCCCTGTGGTGCTCTGGACAAGTTGGAAAATTTCCCCCAACACTAATTTGGCCATACCAGGTTAGGGAGATTGCTGAGTGTGAGACAGTCTATTGTCCATCTTTATTGTCTTGGGAGCTGATTGCAGACTAGATGCTCGCTTTCCAAAACCACAATGTCTTGTTCCATGTTTGACTGGTTATGGGATACCAGAATTGCCAATTGACTTGCTGGTGAGATGTCCAGAGGCAAGACCTGTTGGTCCCTGGAATCAGACTGAACCCACGCCTGGCCCAATATTGGTGTCCTTAAAATGAAAATGCAAACAGCAGATCCATGTTTCCCAACCAGCAAAGCCATTATGTTGTTATCTGGCCTTTGATTCTGCACCTGAGAAGGGCCCATCTGTTGTCCATGGCTGTTTCCCCTGATAGGTCCCATGGGTTGTTTTTGTGTCCAGTTCAGAAACCTCATTTCTTCGACCATCCTTCGTAACCACCCACGTGTCCTTGGTGCCCTTAGCAGGATATTGCAGCATTGTGAGTTACTAACCAGTTTGGCTTCATAAACCTAATTCTTTGGTTCCCCGGCCCGTCCTTTTAACAATCCCGTGCAGATTGTGAGTCATTTCTGGGCTCTATCACATACCACAGGTTCCCTGTCTTGTTGCTTTGCTTCTAAAAACCTTCCCCCACACCCACTAAAGCCCGTTCTTGGAAGAAGGAAATGATTGCCGAAACCCATTGATAGAATTTTTAGGTTGTGACCTGGTCAATGATTAAGCAGGATATATTGCAAGGTCCCTTTCTCTGGGCACCTCCAGCCTTCACAGACCAAGACACCCGCCACAAAGTTCTCTAAGGTTGGAAAATTCTTATGCTCAAGAAAAATACAGTGGAAAATTTTACACCCATTTTTTAATTTACTTTGTTTTTAATATGTTTGGTGTGAAGTTCCTACCAAAAATTGGTGTGAAACTGAAATCCCAGGATACAGCTGTTCTAATCTGAACACTGTTCTGAAATGCAAAGGAGGTTTTATCAGGAAATTGTGAAATGAATTTATATATTGGTTGAAAACCTTCCCCCCCCAGCTACAGCCAGTCAAACTGGCTTTGCACAATTCCATTAAGTGTTGACATTCTCAGGAGAGGTCAGGCACACCATGCAAATGGGTCTTGTGGCTTCCCACAGACCCATAAAAACATGCAAAAGACAGAAATGTACTGCTTCTCCCTTGTTCTAGCAATAATTGTCTCCACACTCCCAAGTGACATGCCCCATCTTTCTTGTTGATCTTTACGACAAGTGCCACAAATTTTTTTAAAGGTACGCCAAGTATTGAGAAATGCCTCCTGTTCCCCTCTCTGGGTCCCCCCCATACCTCAATGAGACTCGATTAGGTGGCAGCAATGCCCCCTTAATTGAAAGGAACACACACTAGCTTGGTATCTGACACATATTCCTATTCATGAGTTAAAGTTTTATTAAGCCTTCGAACATTGAAAATGGTCCCATTCAATGTCCATCTACACCCCCAAACATGGAAGCCCCTTAGAATGGCAGCAGGAATTGACCCATTATCTCCAAATGGAAAGGGGCTGAACAGGTCGTTACGAACATGAAACAGTTTAACTTCGTTCACAACAATTTGAACTCACTATTACATATCATGGGAGTGGAGGTCATTGATCTGGAAATGGGGATGCTCCTACACCGCCAAACTCCCAGCCTGGCACTGGCAGCAAATGATAATGTAGCACATTGGGACGCAGAAGAAGACAAAGGATTGTTGAGTTTCTTGGGATTTTGTATTGCTCTTCAGCCAGCAGATTTGTTTGGGGCCCCCTCGGTTTCCTGCAAGAGGTTTTGTGGCCGTGGAAGAAGCACCACCGTGATGGTTTTTGGCATAAGAGCCCAAACAGCATACAAACAGAACGGTGACATGCAGTGACCAGCATTGCATGGGTGTTTGTCGGAGAAGGCCCCTGGCTTTCCTGGTTGACCCATGAACAGAGAAGGAATGGCAGTCCTATAATGCTGTAAAGCTGAGGGTGACCAAAGGAGGATGTAACAGAGGTCCGGTTGTTGGCTTTGCATGGGAGTGATCCCCACCCATGCCTGTACATGGAAAAGATTCTGTAAGTCAAGGAACTTCAATCCCTTAGGAACCCCTTTTCGCCAGCCAGAAACCATGCCCAAGATGAAATTTGGAGGGCAGAAGACAGGAAAGTTGAAACTTTGGGGTACAACTCTCCCCCAATCCCATTCTCGGACACTCGTAATGAACGAAAACACATCCTCTGGAAAGCCCCCCGCCCCAAAAGGCCACCACCACCAACCATGATGTCCTTTTTCCAAGAGAATATGTTACTCACAACCTGAGAAATGATGCACAACCACCAATTCTGTTTCGAGAGAATCAGGCACTGTGGCTGTGTTCCTTGGTTGCCAGCCAATCTCTTTCTCAGAGTAAGGAGAAAATTAAAAAGAAAGGAAAACCAACCACCGGGAACCGCCCAGAGTATTAGACCAGTGTGGATGCTCAGCTCATTGTGACTCCCCTTGGTTGGCCATTGGTAAGGATCTTGGTGAGCTCCGTATTTAAGGATGAATTAAAACAAGTGCCTGGATTGTTACCCAGTCAACCCCACAAAGGGCAAAAGGAAGACTCAGGATCGACACCATATGGACCTGGGTAAATCATAAACAGATCTATAGTTTGACCATTGTAGTTACAATTTGGGGGTTACATTGGACTCTGTCCCCTTTATTTGGATAAACCCTCTTGGACCTTGATGGCAAACTAATGGCAGAGAGCTATAATGTAGCAATTTTTACAATTTAACCCACTTGCCCCTGATTTATTCTATACAGTAAATACCTTTTTACCCACGATAACTGAACTACAAAGAATGTCCCAATATGTGTAATGATTTCTGGTGGAAATACTGTGGATTTTAGCGATCCATGGTGATTTGGGCCACTTCAGTAATCATGCTTTAAGTGACCTAGCTCCCCTCCAGTTTAATTTCCTTGTGTACCATCTGACTAAATCTCTGTAGTGAGATATGTGGGTCCATCTTAAGTTGAGGGATTAGTTGGCCTTGGGCTCATATAATTTCTTTCCAAACACCTGGTCTGTGTAGGCAACATAGGGAGCTACAAATGCACTAAGGCCAACCATTAGTAATGGAATTGCATAACTTTTTAGGCAATTTCCTGAGTCCCCGGGGGGTGACATGGCCAGTTAATATACTGGACTTTCGAGGAGATACACACAGTATCTTGTAACACTTAAAAACAATCTCAGTGAACTTAAGGAGAAACCTTCTTGGGAGTCCGGCAATAGTAAGAACAATTGTAGAACCCAGAGGAATCCAGCTGGCTCTCCAGAGGTTTTTGGGTTCTTCAACAACATCCTGCTAATGTTTTAAAGACAGAGACTGGACATCACTTGTCTGAAATGGGTATAGGTTCTCAACTTGAGCAGGGGTAGAAGATCTCCAAGGTCAGCATGAGTTCACAGCTCTACCCTGATTTATTGATACTACATGGGAGTAACTTGGCAGAATATCTGTGCAAATGAGTTGCCCCCATAAACTATCCACAGCACCACATTATGGACAGTGACACCTTCTCAGTGATCCTCAAGGGGAGGATTCAATATACAGTGAATTGCACAGGTCTTTCAGAAAGGTGGACCAAAAAAAATGATCATCAAGTTTCAAAGAACTCAGGTGTTGTTGTTCTAGAAAAGGTGAATTTGAGCAGGGCACAAGTCACAAACTAAAAAGCCAGGAAGAATATTTCCTTAAGTGCGTAAAGCTTGCTCAGTCTTCCAACTCATCCTCCCAAGTCTCTTCCCAGGGGGGGGGGGGCCCCTCTGGTCAAAGTTTTTTTTTGTATAGGATTTACTTCCCTTGTCACAAACAAAAATTGTGCAGGTTAAACATTTGTGAAAACTTTGAGTGCCAAATCTTCAACCCACTGGTGGATGACACAGATAAATGTCAAACCCACTGATCTCATCGAAAATGTTCACGTGGAATATATTCCACAGAATCCGGTAATTCACGCTCCACCAACCTTCAACAGGAACCCACCTTCCCAAGTGGTCGCAATCTCTACTCCCCATCCTTGTGTGTAGCGCAATGACAAGCGCTCTAGGAGAGAACAAGGGCTGCAACGTCCTTTCCCCTCATAATGACCAAAACCAAGGAAGTTGGCAACTTCTCACACATAGGACTCATATAGGTTCTCATTGACAAAGTAAAAGGACTCAATATGAAAATAATGTTAGGATAACTGCAAACCAAACCAGGGAAAATGAGACGTGCGAATATGTGAGTCCAATAATACTGAGGTTGTTCTACACCTCTGATGGCCAAACATGACATTCACACACTTCAGCATGAGATCATGACAAGAGGCCCCCCCCATAAAACTGGAACATGTACTCAATAATAGCTTCCAACCCTGACTTCCACTGTTTGGTATTTAATGTTCATCAGCTCCATGTGGACTTATTCTACTTCAACCACATTTATTCAATGGATTGGAATTGACCTTAACACTAAACCCCCAATTGTGCCATCAGTGTTATGTAAATACTTTACACAACCTTCCCACCCCATTCAGATTTTTTGAAATACCAGCACAAAACTGTTTACACAACTATTATTGGAAAAATCTGATATGACCTATAGACTGATTGAAAGATTTGTTCCCATAAAACTGGCAAAGCCCCTGATCCAGCTTAGGTCAGATCTGTTTGCAAGAAAATGATCTAATGCCTTATTATTTGTCCAACAACAACTTGGGATACAAGCTGGAAGGCTCTTAGTACCACCATAGTACTCTAGGCTTCAATCCCGCGACTATGAAAAGCCTGAGCAAATACACAGGACCAATTACCATGCATAATGCTGACCTTTATTTGATGCTAATTTAAAAGAATCTACTCCTTTTCTTTTAAAATTATAGTGTTTTTCTAATTCAACAGTAGGTTGTTCTATCTTGGGAAAGAGACATTAAAACCTCAACAAACAGCCTAATGAATGTCACAACATCTAATAAATTATCCACCATGACAATCACTTCAAATTAACCATTGTCTTACTTCTCGGAAATACCTTCCATAAAAAAAAATATACTATGCCTGGAGATAGGGACTCCATCTACCCCAGTTATGTGACCCAACATCCAGGGAGGATTAGATCTCTTTGAAAACTTTGTTTCTTATCCCACATTGAATCTTTCTTCTACAGTTGTGCAATCTCCAAATATGGTTAAATAGGATACAAATACTGCCAATTCTTCATAAATTAATGAAAAATTTGAAAAAAAATTGTCAGTCACTGTCAGTCACAGTTGGTCAATTATAGGGAACATTCAATAAAGAGAACAGAGGAAAAAAAGATATCCAGATCCATAAACTCTTTAGAAAAACAACAGGTTGATTCCCTGAAAGCTTCATGGGTTGATCAAGAAGAAATCTTTCAGGCTAATTTCTCCATTGTAATCCCTAAATGGAAAACACTCTAGATGTGCTAATCCTGCTTTATTGTAATGTGGACTTTAACAAAAAATTAAAAATCTGAAAGAACAAATCTCCCACCAACACTTTTCTCAGGGGCCTGAAAACAAGGATCCTTTGTCTGAGTTTCTTTCTCTTCCCATTATGCAGCTGTAGGATTTCCCCTTGTTAATCTGATCTCTTCCATAGGCAGCAAAGACACTTTCTCATCCCAAAAGTCATTCTCACATATCATTAAACTTTCTAAATGGCCATTATGGGGAACTCTGGTGCTGTTGCCACGTGCAGTTCTGTGAACAGGCAAGTGAGGCAAAGCCTCACCACTCTTGTTTGTGGGTTGTGGTTCCAATCAAACAAAAAAAAAAAAGGAAAAAAGCTGAAACTAGTTTGCTTGCTCACCATGGGAAAAAAATGACTCTGCTTAACCAAGTCACTGGTGCTCTCCCTCTCCCAAGTGTAGTGACTTCAACACCAGTGCCCCAGATTCATTTCTGCTCTCTCAAGTACACACAGCCTGGATAAAACTTATAAAAATCTAGCCCCCCGCTTCACTGATTATCAAGTTTGAAAAGGCAACGTGGCTCCCCACCTGCAAAAAAACTACACTTGGGGAGGGAGAGCACAAGTGAGCACTGAGGATACCACAGGAAGGCAGGAACCCAGGCATTAGAGCCATGCTGTTAGTACACACATTCCCCCTTCTAGCCTCTTTCTTTTGGAAGGCTCGGATCGGCTCCCCTCAAGTATGACTTCTTGCCTCATCCTCTCTACTTCCAAAAAAAAGCCTGATCAGCAGGAGGTGGTGGGTGGGCTTTATTGTGATCAGAAATTTCCTCACCCAGACAGCATCGGCACTGCATTTGCAATGGTGGAGGTGTTTGGGAAAAGGCACATGGGGATGGGGGGGGGGGGTATGGCAGAGGATCCTTCTTTCAAGCACACTGGAAAAGATATCCAATCCTACTTTTGTGGGGGGGGGGATTTGTTCTGAGAGTGAGTGAGCACAGGGAATGGGTGAGGAGAGACAGGGAGTCCAATCCAAGCTCGTGTGTGTGTGTGCAATGTGTGTTTGAGAGAGGGGTTGGAGGAAGGGAGAGAGGGGAGGAAGGAGGGGACAGGATAGCGCAAAAAGAAAAAGAAAGAAAGGAGCAAAGGCAGAAAATTGCTTGTTCGCTTTAAAGTATTGGAAAGAGCATGCCTACAATGTGGAATTCTGGGAGTTGATCTTCCACAATCTAAAAATATTTGAAAATCCTAGCTTTGTGATCAGTGCAGATCACCAGTCATAAACCTCACCGCACTTCACTGCTCTGTGTGAAAAGAACTGGATTTCAATAAAGGACTCACAAAGGATTTTGTGAATTTTGTTGGGATTAACTTGAGGGGTGGTATGCTCAAACTAAATGGATAAAAAAACTGTAAATAGTCAAAATGTTACTCAAATAATGTCCTTTAAGAAAATATCCTTCTGGGTTAAACTCCAAGTGGGGAAAAAGACACTGGAGACATGGAGGCTAGCTTGGCATTCACAGTATGAGTCCCCCCCCCCTCCCCTCGCCCCCCCCCCCCAGTAATGGTGGACAGGAGCACATGGAGTTGAGTCCTGAAACTGAACAGAAAAGGTGTTTCAAACGTTGGTGGAGATGAATGAGATTCCCACCGAGCGGGAGGAAGGCCTTGCTTAGAGAGAGTTTTAAACCTGTTCAAGTTCCCACCCCAACCCTTCCCATGTCATCCGTTCCTGTGTAAAGAAATGTATTCTGAATTGGTTGTCAGACTCACATGGGCCCATTTTCAGGGGCAATATCTTCTAGACTGTGTTTTGACTTCGTCCAGGTTTGGTTGATTCCCCCGAGTTCTCAGATAGCCATGTGGTGTAGTTTGAGGTAACCTGTAGTGCACCCCCTATCATGCCTTAATCCCATCCTTTTCACTGAGATCTGAAGAGGAGAAATGAACTCTTTATTATGGCTAAAGTGGACTAGCTTGGCCTTCTTAATGACCCATTGACAAAAGTGGGGATGGGCAGACTCAGAAAGCTGCAGGAATATACTTAGTGTTTAAAACTGTGTTTCTCCACATTTTTCCACATCCAGGGAAAATATCAAATATTTGCCTTTTCAATATTTCCTAGGATATTTCATTTTTTGGGAGAGGGCATTCCTGATTGATAACTTTCCAGGAACTCCCTGAACTTTTTTTTCAAAACATGTGAGTGGATAATTGCACATGTTTTGACAAAAGATAAAATTGGTCAGATCATGGAGAAACTTAATTTTTCTGATGGAAAAGGCATTGAGAGAGAGACAGCAGAAGGATCCCTTCAGTGGCTCCCAGAGAGCTTTCAACCATGAAGGTCTAGCAACCAGGGCACAATTTCTGGAAAGAAATTTACAGTATACCAATTTTCTATGCCAATTATTTTCAGATGTCACTTTGATATCACTTTCTGTGAGCTTCCAGACAGGTTTCAAGCAAGCAGAAGTCCCAAAATTCTTCACTCCATTGAATGTTTTCCTTTAAAGTTACAGGCTGCCCATTTCAAAGGGATGGTTCTTGAACTGTGCCCCTAGCTCTTATTTTAGAGGCCAAATTGAGTTTAAGCTCTCTTTAGCGGCATTTTCCAGCTACTATTTAGTGGGGTATTTTTTAAAAAAAGTTTAAAAAATTGACTGAGCCTCCTCCCATCTATTAACAGAGAGATATCCCCACTGCTTACGGCTTTTCTGTCAACATGTCCTGCTTTACTGGGAGGTAAAATGGGGCCAGCAAGGAACCTTAGTTTTTTTAATTTGAATCACAGTCGGCCTTTCTTGCTACTCCTTCAAGTCCTGAGGGGAACTGACCCTCCCCCATGGGATTAAAGGGAGATATCACTGCTTAGAGCTTTTCTGTGCAAAGGGCAAAAAATCAACCTAGGAAAAGCTTTGTGGGAGTTAAGTCTCTAGTTTCAATCTAATTCTGAATCTTGCTTTCTCTCTCTCTCCTCTCTCTTCTCTCTCTTTCTCCTGTCTGTCTCTCTGTCTGTGTGGATGTGTGTGTGTGTAGCTGCTTCTACAACTACAGAAAATACAGACATTTTGGACAAATTTTCCTCCCACTAGACAGAAATCTAAGGTGTTTTCAGAACTTGCTGTGCTAGCCATTCTCAAATACAATTCTTACATGAATACATTAAACTGATTACAATATAAATGAGACAAGAAAGAAAACCTTACAATGAAATTTCTGTGAAGGAGACAAAGAAAGAAAACTTTACAATCAATTTTCACCCTCCCCCTTGTAGTCTTTACAGCTGTCTTCTGGGGATTGAAAGAGTTCTTTTGGTCTTTACTTCTCCATCTTTCAGGGTCCTTCTTTCATATCTGCTGGATGGCATTAGGCTTAGCTTGCTGGTAAGAGTGGTCAGTCAGTCTTGGTAGTCTGTCCCAGGCTTGGCTAAGTTTTTTTTCCTCATGTCAGGTTTTATCAGGACGCAATCACCAGCAGCAAATTTAGAGAGTTATGGTTTGAGCTAGCAGTCCTTTGTTTCTGAGGTAAAAAAAAAAAAAGAGGACTGTAGGCCAAGTATACAGTTCTTTACAGACATATCTTTAGTCTCATGTTGTGGAATTTCACCCATTCTGTCCAAGTGTGGAAATCCAAACATTATTTCAGAAGGCAGACAATGTAAATTTCATGGAACATGACATTCCCACTGCCTCTATGATTGAAACACTTTTGCAGTAAGATGAGTAAATTTCCAAAAAACGGACAACAACTTGTGTTGCAAACAAACAAACAAACAAAATCATCATAGGGTAGAGCACCTTGACTCATAAGCATTTAAAAATGCACTCAGGTGTAAAAGAGGGAGGTAAGAAGAACAGCTTTTTAAAAAAATTGCAATTTTAAAAAAAAGGTTCTTTGTACTTTGAGTCAACACTCCAAAAATATCAAATTCCATTCAGATGGAAGCAAATTCCCTCATTAAGTATGTTAAAACATTTACAAATGTAAGCAAAATATCTCAAAATCATTCCTTTTTATAGGTTTAATTAAGCATTTTAAACCTCAAAAATTTCCAGAAGGCTAAAAAAAAAATCAAAATTGTATTCAGAGCAGACAAAGAAAATGTAACTGGGGGGATATGCAGATGAAAAAGATCATTCAGTGAGGTAAAGCGGAGCAGGGGCACATCACCCATACTCCTCAAATTTTTCTCAGAAAATGAGAGTTTTGGGGATTTATCCCCCGTGGGAAAAACATCGCATGCTTCCCTCCAAAGATGATGACCCAGAAGGAAGAGGGGGGAAAATTTAGCAATCACAGGGTTCTCTTCCCTTCACTTATCACTGACCCTGGGGCACATTGGGGACACAACTCACGATTTCATACTGGAAATCAGACCATCATGCTTGGGAATGCCCAGAGGCATTATCAAGGTATTTTTTACACTGGAGCTCATTTTGTACATTTTTAGCGTTTCAAGTATGATCACACACACTCATGGTACATGCAAAAATGAGCAACACTCACTTCCTCAGGCCGCCTTTTCCTGTTCCCCTCCAAAGAATGACCCCTTGAAGGAAAATGAAGGGGGGGCAGGGGAAAACTCACAGAGAGGTTTAAATCAACGGTAATACCACTTCACCTTGATCCATTTTTCTTATCACTCCAAGAGCACCTAGAGAAGCTTATTTATTTTGCTAGGGTCAAACATATCACAATCAATTCAATTGCCAATCAATTCTACATGTTATTATGAATGTAGAGCATATTTGCAGACTGAACATGATTTTTTAACAGACATTACATCAAAATTGTCCAATTACCTTTCAGGTCAGTGATGGCAAACCTTTTTTTGCCTCAGGGTGGGAAAAGCACATGGCACTCATTCAAGGCTCGAAACATATGGAGTGCCCCACCCACATAAGCCAATTTGCCCTTCATGTTTCTAACTGCACGCGACATTATTTAAAAAGGATTCTCACTATCCTGCTTGGGGATGCCCATGTACCCCTTGTCTTTGACTCACAATGAACTTCAGTATCCAGACAGTTGCTTCTGCACATTATATACTACAGAGGATTGCACATTTGCATGATTTGCTAACCATTCCTTCCAAAAAAATACTGTATTCTTACCTGCTGTTCAAAGATTGGGCCCTTTTTACTATTACAATTTGGCTGAGTTCGCAGCAGTTGCTAAATTTCTTCTAATAAAGAGGCATCCATGAGCTATCATTCCTTTACACCAAATTCTTAAAGGCCAAACTGGTCGTTTCTGGCACATTTGGAAAGACAGAGGCGGCACTGAAATCAAGCAGCAATTTTCCACCCCCTCAAAGTTGGCATTTGCCCTTTTCTTCCCCTAGACAGTGCTTTTTAAAGCACAGACATTTGTTATCCCTCAGGTTTCTGTAATTTGCTTTCAAAGGCCTGAAAGATCCAGCTCTTATCCAGTTGATGAGGGGATAAGACAAGCTGCATAGTTTTTAAAGAAGAAGAAGCAGCTTTTTACCACCAATGGTGGGACTTGCTCTGTTTTTTTTTACCATTTCAACACCACTCTTACAGGGGGAATTGCCTCCCATGAGGTGCCATGGGTGCTGCAGGACTCCTCGGATTATGCAGCTGATTTCTGTTTATTTAATTAATTCCCCCTCCTAAGCATTTTTCCAGATGTTCTACACGTTTTAACAGCGACAACAAAGCATTTGATTGGACTTATAAAAAAAAAACCCTTACAATTTTCAATTCCCTTCAGGTTCTTCTGACCCCCCTAACCAAGTCTGGTAAGTTTTGATTGAAGTTTTTTTTAGCCACAATTTCTTCCTTATTTCTCTGGCATGATGGCCCAGAAAGACCCACAAGTTTTTACTCATCAGCCGGTAGGCAAGAATTCGCTTGGGCCAATCCCAAAAACTACCCTGGGAGGCCAATAATGGGTGATACTGGACCATCCAGATTACCATCTTTCAGGGGTTGAAATAATGAGAACAAGGCAGAGGGTTTATTTGCAGTGAGAAGCCTCTTTTTTGCCGGCTTGCGCTTGTCTTCTGGTCCCCCATCAGTTACATGGCAGCTCTCTCCTCATTTCCCTTTTTGGATTCCACAGATCGGGCAAATCTTCCTTGATTTAGTAGCAGGGCGATTGAAGAGACGAGTGCGTTTGGGACAAGAGCATGCCAGCAGAGTGATAAAAAAGCCACTCTATTCCTTAGCTGTTGTACTTTAATAACTCAGCTCTCTCCTCATTGCACCTTTCCTGGATTGTACCAGCCCATTCCGGGCAGGCTTATTTGATTTTTAGGGGCTGGAAAGGACATGGAATAGAATACTCTTAGCATGTAAGTTGGAGGGAGAGGAACAGAGCAGCCAGCACGAACTAGTAAAGAAGAAGCCTCCCCCCCGCTTTCCTTTTAGCCTTGCTGCTTTTTTTCCTAAAACTAATTTTTCCGAGCATTTGATGTACCCCGTCTTTTTCTTTCTTTCCATTGCAGGGCCTTCTGTCTTTTCGCCCGTGGATTTCTGGAGACTTTCTTTCCTAAATCAACCCATTGACTCAGAATTAAGTAAAAACCCCCCCCCCTATAACCTAAACCCCCCCCCCCCCCACCGCCCCAAAAATTTAACCATCCGCCAATAATATATTTATTAGTGAGCTATCTTGGATCCAATGACAGTGCAATCGCTTTTAGGAATTGGCTCTGAATTGTTTTGCCAGGCCTGTAGTTGTAAATATGCCAACAATGTTCTAGGCTATTCATATATAGCGCAAGATTTCCCATTCAAGACTGAAGGCTTTAAATGGCCTTTTAATTGACCTGCCTAAATTTCTTACATTTTTGCTTGGAGTTATGACACCAGATGTTGTTCTTAAAGATCCTTAAGCATTCTATCTTGTTATATACCTGTCTCTTAGCCAATGCGTCTGGCATGGGGTTTCCTAGTTTCTAATTTGGATCTGCCAACATGAAGCTGTTCCAATATCAGAGAAGATTTTTTAAAAGATCCAAACTCATCTATTTGATCTCTCCAGCAGGCTTTACGGACTGGCATATTTTTAAATTCAAGGATGTATATGACAGCAATGTAGAACTTAGGGTGGTCATGATGATCCAAACATATTGTTGCATAGCGTGGCAAAATGGGGCTCCCAGAGGTTGGTTGAGATCAGCAGAACTATTAGAAGTCTGGCATATTTTTAAAGATCAAGGTGTATGGAGACTTTTCATTAACACATCATTTGCATCTGGGTGGGGCCCTTGATTCATCTGATGGTGGCCAGAAGCAGCAAATTTGTTTTGACAAAAATCTAAATCAAAACTGCCTTTGGAAGGCCAGGTTTTTACTTTAGGGACCAATAGAGTAGGTTGGCCAGATAAATGTGCAAAGGGTTTTTTACTCAGGTTGAAGGCAAACCTTTAGTAGGAATTTCCTTCATTTCATACATGCACACACAAGGCAACACTCTCCCTCCTCCCCCCCAAAAGGAAAAAAAATTCTATACTCACCTGAAGAGTACAATCTTCCATAGGGCTGAAAGACATGAGAACAAGGTTCCCCCCCCCACAGAAAAGGCATTGTTGGAACAAGGCATTTAGAGGTTAAAGTGGGCTGGGGGGGGTGTAGATAGCTTGCAGGCAGAGTTTGAAAAAATAAAAACCATCAGTTACTAAAGAAAACAGATAAACATTATGGGATATCACAGATGAGAAATGGGGTCTGGATTCACATGCTTCAGGAAAAAAGAAATGAACAGGGAAGAAATCATTTAGACACACAATAAATGCAAGGATGAAACTTTTCTTGCAAATTGAACTTAAAACATTTCCTGGGTTGTTACTTTAAGGTATAGGGAAGGAAGGAAGGGAAAAAAAACCTTCTCTTACTCTGTTTCTGCTGGGCAAAACAGACACAAAGTAAAGACTCCCCCCACCTTCACTTAGTTTTCTGGGCCCAACAAACTGAGCGAAGGCAATTTCTGCCAGTTTACTCCTTTTTTCTTTTTTGAACACAATTTAAAATTCTTGTCTTTTGGATTGGAGACATCTTAGTTTACAATTACCTTGAGGGTGCACAAAGACTTAGACACACATTTACACAAGGACAAGGAGAGGTTAAATAAGAGGGGGGGAGAGAGAACTCTCAGGTTTACACATCCTAGTCATTCCCCAGCACAAATCTGTTAAATTAAGGGAAGGCACAAATCTTAACAAACAACCACGTGGTTGCATAGAAGACAGAAAAGAAACAAACAGACAAGAGAAAAAAGAAACATTTCAACATTTTCCCTTTTCTTTTAAGTACCTTTATGTAGCCAAATTAGTTTTCCTGTGTCATCTTTCAGCAAAGCCCATTTCTCACACAATTTCCTTGCTCTCAGCCAAAATCTTGGCATCTAAGGAAATCTCCGAAGGGCACTTCTGGCCACCCACGAGCTAACGCTTCCCATGACCCTTTACATGCAGGGCTCACTTTGGCCTAGCCGGGTGCCCACCCTCCCGTAAGTTTTCGGAAAAAAAAAAGTTCAGGGAAGGACTTTGATTCCCTCAACGAAGTATTCGGCCCCTTTCCTCGTAGGGAATTCTGCTAAGGTTTTCCAGATCCAAAAAGGTGATCCTGGGGAGGACCTCTGCCCCTCTGCAGTTAGTACAGCACCTCCTTCTCTCTTTACGCACAATGAGCCTTTGCTTTTTTGCTTTCACAGGACAAAAGCAACAACAACAAACGACAAAATTTTCATTCACTTTTCCATCCATTTTCACACACACTCTCCTTTCCCTAACAGAAGGTCCATGCTCTGGCCTGACCCTAATACTTTCCAGGCTCTCTTGGTAAAACACACAGAGGAACCAGGATCCAGCTGTGGGATTGGGAGAAAGATTTCATCACTCACACACATGCAGGCATACACACATTTCCCATGCTTTGCCATGCTTTAAAATTAAATTTTAGAGAATTAAAATTTAGAGGTACTCACCTTCTTTCCAGGCAGCCTTTGAGCTCAAACTCAAAACCCCTTTAAAACCTAGATCCAAATGGTTAAGGCCAAGATAAAATCCACCCACGGACTCAATGGGGTCTGTGCCGGCATGGGAGGCTTACCTGGGCCATATCCATCAGTTAGGCTAGCTTGGAGTCCCATCTGTGGGTCGCCAATTGTTGATAAGAAATGTCCTTCTGGGTTCGGCTCCAAGTGGGGAAAAAGACACTGGAGACATGGAGGCTGCTTGGAAAGATGGTTTTAATGGTGGACAGGACCACATGGCTTGAGTCCTGAACAGAAAAGGTGATCACATGCTTCAATGTTGGTGGAGAAGAAAAGAAGGGAAGAGAAGGGCTGAAGAAGGGCTTGCAGGGATTTCTATCATCTGTTTCTTCCGGGGAGGCCCACCCCTCTCTGTTTCCTGTTCCTGTGTAAGAAATGTATTCTGATTGGCTGTCAGACTCACTTGGGCCCATGCAAGGGCAACCCTCTAGGCTGAGTTTTGAATCCAGGTTTGGTTGAATTCTCAGATGCCATGTGGTCTGTTGAGTAACAAAGGCTTAATATTATCATGCCTTCATTCCCATCCCCCTCTGGAGCTGAAGGGGAGAACTCTTTATTATGTAAAGTGGACTAGCTTGGCCTTCTTTAAATGGCCCATTGATAAAGTGAAGGATGGGCAGGAAAAGCTGCAGGAATTTACTTTGTGATTTAAAATGTGTTTCTCTCCCTTTTTCACATCCAGGAAAATATAAAATATTCTGCAACTTTTCAATATTTCCTAGGATATTTCATTTTTCTGGGAGAGGGCTGGGTGATAACTTCCTACAAGAAAATGAAAGAGTAATTCAAAACCTGGTTTCAGTATGGTCATGTTACAATGCTAGATGGAAAAAAGACCAGAATTCCGGTATTATCCAAAATGAGGAATAATTTGATAAAACAAATCAGGGACCAAGGGTCAAATGCACAAACTAAAAAAGTTGTATAATGTAAATTGATATAAAATAGACTCAGAAACAGAATTAGTTCAAAGATTGTATGATAAAATGGGTGGGTTGGGGGGGGGCGTCATTTTTGAAGAGCCAATAGTGATGGAAACATGGAAGAGATTTGGGTAAGAAATGTAAAGTTTACACAAGCTCAGAACTTGAGAGAGAATTTCTACAAGAATGCTATACAGATGGCATTTAGATCCAAAAAGGCTAGCCTGTATGTATCACGAATCTACAATCTAAATGTTGGAGATGTGACTGTGTTGGTGCCACGTACTACAATACCATATTTGGTGGACTTGTAAAAAAGTTAAAGCATTTTGGCATAAAAATATGGTGGGTTTATTCAAAATATTTTGAAAAAGAGGATAAAGTTCACACCCCAGTTATTTTTGTTATTGCATAGTTTCAGATTGTAACTGTTATAGAGACTAATTGATCTTGAACCTAACAACGGCAGCAAGATTGTTTGGTGGCGCAATACTGGAAGAAGGAAAGAGTTGCCCACTATCCAAGAATGGACGTTTAAAAGTAGTAAACGTAGCAGAGATGGCCAAAATTTCAACGTATCTGAAGGACCCCTCAGATGAGAAGTGCATAGCTGGATTGGAGAAGATGGATTGAGTATATTCGAAACAAATACCGGACTAAAAAATTTCAGTTAGCTTATGAATGAAGGCATAAGGAATGTTACAATTTATTCAAAGTTAGTTTAATTTAAAGGGGGAGTTAACAGCACTAGAATAGTAACATGTTAAAATTAGTTAGCTTATGTTAGCGTATGGTTGTTAAATGTTTATACCCTGTATTTTGCTCTGGGAGGTCGGGGGGAGAGAGGGTGGGAAGAGGGAAGGGTAAGGGGGGTGATAATTGTAAAATTATAGTTTAAATTTGATAAAATTTTAATAAAAAAAAAAACACAACACATAAAATCTTCCTTTTTTTTGCATACTGTAGAAAGTGTATCAGTAGTTGGCTTTCGTGCATCTCTTCCTCACAGTCATCAAGACATAATTCATATTAACTCAAGTGTTTTAAACTCAGATATTTATACATGCTACCATCATCATACTACCTCCATTTTACATTTGATCTATAATTGTTTAAGCGTCCTTTCATCATAAAATATACCAAAATTTAATATACATAACCACATACTGCATTTCACTTACTATTTCTAAAATCCTCCAATAATACTGAATCTTTATATCCTATTCTAGCTAAACAAGTCCATAATATTCAATAACAAAATTTTCTAATTTTCTTCTTTCCAAAATCATTATTTGCAATTTACATCCAATTTCCTTATGTTGTACCCAATGATATTAATCACTATATATACCTTATTGAATCATTATCCCTCCTTTATTTAAAAACTATAATCGTATATCATTACATTTCCAAAAGGCCCTAATATTCAAAAACTTAACTATATCACTAACTTAGTTCTTTTTATTTATTTATTTATTTATTAATCAATTTATATATAATCCAAGACGGTAGACATAATCTTCCTTTCATGGAGTAGCGTACCATTCAATATTCATATCCCATCCATTGCTTATTGTATGGACTTCCTCTTTAGCAACTCTTTGCAACTCTTTGCTTATACAGTCTCTCTTGTAATTTCGATGCCCTTCTTGGCCAGTTTCCTTAATCAACTTATCTTTGATTGTCAGTGGTGTTATCAAAATTATTGCTAAAGTCAAATTCTCTCTTTAGGTCCAAAAGTTCTTTTATGTTTTCTTCTTCCTTGTATCTTGCCATCTGGAGTAAGTTTCCCCTCCATTTAATTCCTCTTTCAATATTCCACTCTTTCCATCTTCAGAGACAAGGGTTGACCAAATCACCATAAATACCAGCAGTTTTAGTTTCTTTATATTCATTTTCCTCTTCATTTTTTGGAATTTTAACTACCACTTTCTCCATTTGATGAACATCTTCAACTTCCCCATCATTATTTTGCTGTTAAATGGACTAAATTCATCCAACTTCTTCTCAATTCCTCTCACGTGTATTTGATTCATTTCTGTATTTCTGATACTCATATCTTTTGCAGACTTAAAGCCTCTTTTCCTGAGTGGGATTGGGCGTGCCAATGTTTTCAACTAACAACACTGTTATATTCTAATTTAGTAGTTTTTTTATCACCTCTCTTTGGTTAGAAATACCTCAAGGAACATCTGTGTGCTTTTCTTCTTATTGCTCTCTGTAAACAAGCAATAAGGCCTTGAGGACAGTCCTTTTCCAGCCAAGATAATTCGTATGAAAAAAAAGTAAAGAGTGTTTCATTTCCAATACACAAAGCCTAACTAACCTTCCCGCAGTGTTAGTTACAATGTTGCAAGTTTTTTTTAAACTACCATTTTTTTGTCATTTGTCAAGTTTTCAAGTTAGAACAAAAATCCAATTCTTAAATGAGTTAGAAAAACACCCACAGTAATGAACTAGATAGTATCCTGTTTTAGATCCATAGGTTAAGAGAGTAATGGAAAAAGAAAGAAAATAGAAGAAGAAAGCTTAGTTGCAATGTTTTTAAAAGTCATTTTACATAAATTTCAACCAGTCCGTGAAGATCGGCATTGAAAAAAAAAAGTCTTGGACCATAACCCCCTGTCAAAAACCATTCCAGTTTTAATTCCGCCGCTTATTTTTTTTTGTTCTCCATGTTTGAAATTTTTTAAGTTTTTTTTTATAGGCGAAAGTTGGGTGCCTTTTAATAACAATAAAATTTCCTCACCAGCTGGAAAACACTTTCTCTTTCCATATTCCTCCATTTTGGAGCTTCACCTTTGCCATACTTCATCAGCCAAATGGCTGGATTTTTTGTCACTGGCTTTAGAGAAGACTTTCTCTAAATTAGATTGGGACAGGGACCTTTGCAATGTCCGCTGAGATCAGCAAGAAGGATTCTTCCTGTTCACTGTCTTGCAGGATGGTTTATGAATTTGGAAACCGCCCAGTGGCAAAGTGTCAACTGCGGATCTCAGAGCATTGAGATCGCATCCAGCTGTATTCATCAAACTTCGGCTCCCGCCTCCCTGATTTGTATACAAGTCTATCTATTGGGGTCAGAAGAGGTTTTAGAAACCCTGAGCAGGAACCCACCCCTGCCTCTGGGAGAAATTAAAAAGCACTACCACTATTAGATTAAAAACGCCTCCTCTTTTCACATAAAAAGAATTGTATGACAAAGGCCTATGGTCACCTTGAAAGTGGATGTGCAATTTCTCTGAACCCAAGGGAGTTTAAACCGGGTTCGCCCAGTAAAGGGACAAAAAAAGGGGTAAGTTGAATGGTTGCATCCTGTCCCCGATCCCTCTTTGCACTTCTATATTAAGAGGTGCCTTATTGATCTACAGAAGAGGGCCATGATTTTCACCAAAAACCACCCTGGTTTGACCTAGCACAACCAAAGTTCCAATTCTCTTATATGCAGTGGCTGGATATTATTCAGGTGAACTTTTGATTGAAGAGAGCCAATTGTAGGGCAACACCTTATTGCAGGGGCAAAAATCAAGCTAGTCCTTAACTTTGACAAATAAAAAAAAATAGTTTTTGCTACAAGCCTAGCCAGTGGCCCCCAGGAAAATAGAAGGCGGACATACCAATAGTTTGGAACAAGTTAGAATATTTCAGATACCTTGGTGTGGTTTTCCACTCGCAAGGGACATGGAAGGGCACCTACCTGGGCGTAGGATGCATCACACATTGAAGCAGCCAATGGATTCCTCAAATGCAATTAAACACTTTTTTTACACAGGTGGAGGTCAGTTAGAGTAACCTGCAGACGCCTTAAAACATTTTATCGAGGCCAAAACTGTGGCAGAAATTCTACATGGAATCCCTGCAAAGAAAGCTTGCTAGTCAACCAATACAAAAAAATTCGCTGTGAGGACCATATTAAAACTGCAGCCAAAGGAACTCCACCGAAATGCCCAATTAAGAATTGAGTACAGGCATGGCCTTTAGTTATTCAGGTAAGAGCCTGCTGAAGATGATTGATCATTCAACTGGCTTTCAAAATGCATTTTTTTCCAGAAAACTGTCCCCCTTTACTAGTTTGACATGACAATTCCACTCAAGCTCCCCTGGAAAAGGCATGATACACAAACTGGGCTCTTATTGGGTTCATTACTGATATTCTTAATGTCTCTGGCTTTGATCAAGCAAAGCAAGTAGTATATTAATAGAATGAAGGACATGGAGTTGCCAAGGAGAACTAAAATAGGGTTGCCTCTCTCACAGTAGGGACAAAGAATCAAATACATGGGGGTGTTATTGTGGGAATCGGCAAGATATCTGATTGAATGACCTGATAACTTCCCCAAAACAAAGAATAGCTTTCTTCTGTGGAAAGATTTATCCCCACCCAAGCCCTTCCCAGAAAAATGAAATATCTCTAGGAAATATTGAAAAGGCAGAATATTATATTTTCCTGGATGTGAAAAAAGGGTAGAAACACATTTTTGTTTCACATCCATAATTCCTGCATTTTCTACCCATCCCCCACTCTGTCAATGGGCCATTAAGAAGGCCCAAGCTAGTCCACTTTAATAATAAAGAGTTCTTCCCCTTCAGTCCAGGGGGATGGGGATTAAGGCATGATATCACATATTGGCCTCTTTACCCAACTCCCCAAATGGCATCTGAGAAAAAACCAAACGCTGGATTCAAAACTCAGACTAGAGGGTTGCCCTTTATGGCATGGGCTTGCACGTGAGTCTGACAACAACCAATCAGAATACATTTCTTTTACACAGGAACAGGAAACAGAGAGGTGGGGCCGAACAGATTATAACATCAATTTTTAAAAAAACCCTGCAAGCCCTTCTTCAGCGCTCTTCTTCTCTTCCCTTTCCTTTCCTCTCTTTTCCACCAACATTTGAAGCATTGTGTGTTCACCTTTTCTATGTTCAGGACTTAGGCAATGTGGTCCTGTCCACCATTAAAACCATCTTTCCAGTAGCCTCCATGTCTCCAGTGTCTTTTTTCCCCACTTGGAGCCAAACCCAGAAGGACAAGATGATTTCAACAAATTGGCAACCCAAGATGGGACTCCAAGCTAGCCTAACCAATGGATATGGAAATAGGTAAGGCCTCCATGCCAGGCACAGACCACCATTGAGTCTGTGGGTGGACTTTATCTTGGCCTTAACCATTTGGTTCTAGGTTTTTAAAGGGGTTTTGAGTTTGAGTCTCAAAGGCTGAGACTGGAAAGAAGGTGAGTACCTCAAATTTTCTAATTCTCTAAAATTTAAGAAGTGATTTAAAGCATGGCAAAAAAACGTGGAAATGTGTGTATGCCTGCAATGTGTGAATGTGATGAAATTAATTGACTGGCTCAAAGAAAAAGAAACATTTTTCCACAGCTGGATCCTGGTTCCATCTGATGTTTTACCAAGAGTGAGCCTGGAAAGTATTAGGGTCAGGCCAGAGCACAGGACCTTCTGTATAGGGAAGGAGAGTAGTGTGTTTTCAAAATAATGAAGAAAAGTGAATGAAATTTTTTTTGTTGTTGTTGGACTTTTTTTTTTTTAATTCGATGGTGTTAAAAGTCGCTCCATCTCCCCAGTACGAAGGGACTCGAGGGCGGGTACAATTAAATATACAAGCATATGCATTTGAGGAGAAATATACATAGAACATTTTTACCAATTCATAAATTAAATTTTTTGTAAGTTAAAATTGCAGTTAACAATAAAATTTTCTTCAAAAACAACCTCACAAAAATTGGACCCTAAAAAATCTTAAGAGAAATTGTTATTAATATCATTTACAAATTGACAAAAGCCTCAGAGAGGATTAGAGAATATAGTTCTAATTTAAGCAGGCCTGGCTAGACTTAAACAGGTGGGTCTTGAGTTTCTTATGAGAAGGAGCGGAGATCGGTTAGTTTGTCCTAATTCGGGGGGAGGTCCATTCCAGAGGGCTGGGGGCCCATCACAGAGAAGGCCCTAAAAATCCTGGGCGCCGCCCTCTGGAAGTTTGACTCTTAGGTGGACGGCACCCAGGAGGAGTCCTGAGTTTAGTCCTCCTCTGTGAGAGCGAATTGGTAACGCAGGGATGTATGGGGAAGGATGCGATCCCGGGGTTTGCTAGGAATCAGTGTGCCATGGAGCGCTTAAGATTTTGAAGACCTGTAATTCAAACACCTTGAAGTTCGCCCAGGTAGACCCATTACAGGGAGCCACTTGTGAGTGCAGTGCAGCTTCGCGCAGGAGAGGTGTTTGATCAATGGGAGCTACCTCGTACTCCCCATTTATGCCCACGCTCTGGTGTCCGCGGTTTCAAGCTGCACTTCAATGCAAGTCTCAACGTGGGGAGCCCCATTTTAGAAGCATTATAAGAGCATTTGCAGTACTCCAGACGGGACGTCACCAGCGCGCACCTGTATGAGTGACTGGACTGTTTTCGACTCATCTTTAAACATTCTTTCCAATAGGGGGCAATTGGGCAAGCACCAGGTGAACCTGGTGGAACGCCCCCCTTGCCACGGCTTGCCCAACATGGTCTTTCATAGACAGGCCGGGCATCTAGAAGGTACGCCCAGATTGGCGCTAGCCTTACACAATGGGCCCAGGAAGAGTTAAGCTCGCCCTCCAATGGCCAGCGATGGGAGTCTTGCATGGTGGTTGAATTGTAGCCACAGCCCTACTCTCCTTGGATTTGAGTTTAAGTCTAACGAGGTCTCCCATCCAGACCCGTACGGCTTCCAAACACACAATCCATTGACATCATTTCGACGGCCTCGTTGGGGTGGTTCGGGGTGGAGATGTACTCAGGCCTGCTATATGCGTCAGGTACAGATGGTATCCCACTTCCAAAACCACGGATGAACCCAGCGGCTTCATATATGTGTTGAATTCAGGAGGGGCGACAGGATTCTGACTGCGGCACCCCAGTTGAGGGGCCCTCAGGGTCGACCTCTGCTCCCCTGGACACCATTGCGTGGTCGAGAGGTAGGAGCATAGAACCACCGGGCGTGTTGCACCTGTACCCCCAGCCCCTTGAAGCCTGGGGCATTAGTATACCATGGTCGGTGGAAAGCAAAAAGCAAAGGCTCATTGTGCATAAAGAGAGAAGGAGGTGCTGGGACTAACTGCAGAGGGGCAGAGGTCCTCCCCCTCTCGGGTCACCTTTTTGGATCCGGAAAAACCTTAGCAGAATTCCCTATGAGGAAAGGTGCCGAATACTTCATTGAGGGAATCGAAGTCCTTTCTGGAATTTTTTTTTCCGAAAACGACTTACGGTGGGTCACCCGGCTAGGCCAAAGTGAGCCCTGCATGTAAAGGGTCATGGGAAGCGTTAGCTCGTGGGGCTGGGTGGACAGGAATTTCACTTGGAGATTTCCTTGAAGCCTGGGGGATGAGATCTTGGTTGGCATGGAGAGCAAGGAAATCTGGGTTAAATGGGCTTTGCTGAAAGATGATACAGGAAAAACTAATTTGGCTACATAAAGGTACTTAAAAGAAAAGGGAAAATGTTGAAATGTTTCTTTTTTCTCTTGTCTGTTTGTTGCTTTCTCTCTCTTCTTTCCTATGCAACTACGTGGTGGTTTGTTAGGAGATTTTGTGCCTTCCCTCATTGTAACAGATTTTGTGCTGGGAATGACTAGGATGTGTAAACCTGAGAGTTCTCTCTCCCTTCCGCCTTATTATTTTCTCCTGTCCTTGTTTAAAAGGAATGTGTGTCTAAGTCTTTGTGCACCCTCAAGGTAATTGTAACTAAGATGTCTCCAATCCAAAAGACAAGAATTTAAATTTAGCACTTCAATGAAAGAAAGAGTAAACTGGCAGAAATTGCCTTCAGCTCAGTTTGTTGGGCCCACAAAAACAACTGAGGTGAAGGTGGGGGAGTCTTTACTTTGTGTCTGTTTGGGCCAGCAGAAACCAGAGTAAAGAGAAGGTTTTTTTTCCTTCCTTCCTTCCTGCTATACCTTAAAGTAACAACCCAGGATAATGTTTTAAGTTTCATTTCCATGCAAGAAAAGTTTCATCTTGCATTTTGCGACTTGTGTGTTTAAATAGATTTTACCTCTTCATTTCTTTCCTGAAGCATGTGAATCCAGACCCCATTTCCCATCTGTGATATCCCCATAATGTTACCAGTTTAAACTGATGGGTTTATTTTTCAAACTCTGCCTGCAAGGCTATCTAAGGTCCCCTCTCTTACCTCTAATCCTCCAACAATTGATTTTCTGTGGGGGAGGGGACCTTGTTCTCATGGTCTTTCAGCCCTGGAAGATTGTACTCTTCAGTGAGTAAACCAGATTTTTTTTTTTTTTGTTTCCTGCTTTTGTTTTGGGGGAGGAGGAGAGTGTTGCCTTCAAGCGTGTTGCGGTATCACTGAATGGATGATTCGAGGGAAATTCCTACTAAAAGGTTTGCCTTCAACCTGAGTAAAAAAGAACTTTTAAAGCACATTTATCTGGCCAACCCTACTCTCTTGTCCTAAAGTAGAAACCCCCTGGCCATCCAGAAGACACTTTTGATTTAGTTTTGTCAACAAATTTTCAGATCGTCTGGCCACCATCCGGAATCAAGAGCCCCAACCAGATGATACAAACGATGTGTTTGTTAGGGTTCTAAATACCATGCAGAAATAAATCATTGTCCAAAGGCAAAAAACATCCTTAAAATGGTGCAATTTATTCCACAGGCATGTTAGTACACGGCTATGGAAAAATTTCAAACTCTGAATTACATCCTGTAAGTTCACACCCAGTTTGAAGTTCATGATCTCTCCCCACACCCACAAATCCCATCACATGTTCCAATCATCATCTTCCACGCTGGCATGTACAAAAAGGTAAAGTCACCCCATCTTCTCTTGGTACGGCCAGGTGTCGATGTGCGGAGACAAAAGATGACCTTGGCTTGCTTCTACAAAAAGAATGTCAACAATCCATTCTACAATCCTACTCCTTTCTATTCCCCCCTCCCAACTACTACACTAATGAAACAGCATAGATTATTAAAAAAAAAAAAATAAAAAGTGTGGCAGGCCAAAGATCCTAAAAAAAAAGAATATAATTACAGGCCTGACAGGCGGCGAAGAGCTCTCCTCAAAAGAAAAAGTTTTCCTGCAAAGAGAATAACATAAAAGTTAACACATAACAAAATTAACCACCTCTTCTCCCACCCAGGGGAACCCCTTGACTTCTCGGGAAACTTCCCATTGAAATTGCTTTTACTAACTTCTCCACTTTTAGGTTCCCACTGTTTACCCAATTAACTTCAGACCAAGGGGTAACCCTTCCAATGTTTGCACTAAGTACTGTAAGCAACCCCTATTCAGCCTGAAATATCTACAATTTTTTTTTTTTTTTTTTTTTTCCCACCTCAGATTGTGTTTCCCCTTTGTGTTTCCCCTTCTATCACCAAAGGAGGAGATTGAGCTTGGGTGGATGCTCGGGGGTCTGTTAGACCCAATTACTGGTTTCAACAAGCTACAATGAAATTCTGGGTCAATTTCCCCTAGACTTTCTGGGTAGACTGAGTTGAACTGTAACTGAGTTAACTATCTTCACTATTGGGAATGGACCTAGAAATTTTGGACCCAATTCCTTGCTAAGCATTTTCTAATCTTATGTATTTGGTAGATACAAAAACATTGTCCCCCACACGGTAGGGGTTTAGGAGTGAGCGACGTTGATCATCTTGCTTCTGGTAGGCTTCTGCTGCAACTGCTAGAGCCTTCTTCGTATTCTCCCATCCTTTCTTTAGCATGTCCATCCATTCACTCAAAGACATGAAAGAAGGAGGTTCTCTAGGCAACTCAGGCATGGCAACAACTTCCATGCCACTGGTAATCTGGAAACCCGCTAATCCTCTGCTGCTGTGGGACCGCATCGTTTGTACGCCACTTCGGCGAGAGGGTAGCAAGTCCGACCATTGTTCCCGAGTGCTGATAGGTCCAGCAAAACACCTGATGTATTGTTGGCATCCACCACCGCATTGGCTCCCTCTGCTGCACGCCGTTCATGCTGGGGATGAACCTCTGGAGCTCAGTTCTTGTGTGGACCCAATAGATCTCAGGACCTCTCTCCAGAACTTGGCTGTGAACTGGATCTCTCCGCTCGGTCATGAAATGATCCTCTTGGGTACTCCATGCAGGCGATAATTGTGTTTTCACAACACATTTTCGCTAATTCGTTTGCGGATGGCAATCCTGAGCAAGCAATGAAGTTGTGCCTGCTTAGAAAACAAATCAATAACAGTCCAAATTACTTTATGCCCACTGCTGTCTGGGAGTTCCATGATGAAGTCCATTTTGCGACCAGTCTTCCCATGGCCGTTTCGGGCAAAGAGTCTCTGCTGCAGGTGCTGTAGGTTCTGGGGCTCTTGGATTCAATCATCCACGGCTGGCCTTGTTTCCTCCTCCGAGGGCCTCCCCCCCTTTCCTTTTAGGACTCTTTCGTCACCTGAAGTTTGGGGTCCTCTTCCAGAGGTCGGTTGGGCATGTTCCCCCTCTGAGGCCTCCCCCTTAGTTGGACTCTTTGTCACCTTCAGTTGGGGATCCTCTCTGGTTGGAGATTGTTTGCCCTTTACCTCAGAGGCCTCCCCTTGGTAGGACACTTTGTCACTTTCCATGTTGGAGATCCTCTTCCAGAGGGCTGTTGGCCCAGATGACCTTTGCTGTGCGGGAATCTGGGGCCCTCTCCCAGTGGCAATTGGTACAACAACTGTTTGTTCTTCGGGGGAGGCCTTGGTAGGACTCTTTGTCACCCCTTAAGTTGGGGGTCCTCTTCAGAGGCTAGTTGGACCAGATGACTTTTCTGGGGTGGCTGGGGGGTACTAGGGGGACCTCTCTTTACCACCATGGCGGACTGGTACCCACTTTTGTTCTTCGGCAATTCCCTCCTCGAGGCCTCCCCCTGGTGTAGGACTCTTCGCCACCTGAAGTTGGGGGATCTCTTCTTCCAGTGAGGGACAGTTTAGGCTTTTCCCCTCTCCGAGGCCTCCCCCTTAGTTGGACTCTTTGTCACCTTAAGTTGGGGATCCTCCTCCGGAGATTGTCTGCCCTTTTCCTCTTCCGAGGCCTCCCCTTGGTAGGACACTTCCTCACCTTAAGTTGGGGATCCTCTTTCCAGAGGTTGTTGGCCCAGATGACTCTTCTGTGGTGGCATCTGGGACCCCTCTCTTTACCGCCGTGGTGGGTCCTTTGTTTGGTGCGCACGTATTGTGGCATTGTGGGCTTTGGAGCCAAGCACTCTGACGCTTGTGGCCAAGTTGACAAACAATGGTGGCATTTAATTGGGCCCCACGAGGAATGGAACCTAGTTTACATCTCTAAAACTCAGGAAACCGTTTCTCATCACACTGCCTTGCTCTCCAACTTGCAGCTGCCCCCTTGGTAAAACCCTTTTTCCATGGTGGAGATTGCTTCTCTGTAGGAAGGGGAGTAAGAACCTTTTGGGGCAATTGCAGATGCACTTGTACGTCCAACGCTTCCCATCTTGCAGGCCTGGCTTTGGTAATCCCTTCTTCCATGTTGGTGATTGCTACTCTGTAGGAAGGTGGGGTAAGAACCACTTGGGGCCTTGCAGGTTGCGCCACAATTTTCCCCGCCATCCACTAATGCAGGCCTCTGTTTGGTAATCCCTTCTTCACATGGAGAATTCTTCTATGTAGGAAGGTCTGGTAAGAACCTTTTTGGGCCTTGCAGGGGAGACTGGAAACCGGTGGGGAGGGTCAATCCCTCGGTTGGCCACTGCCCAGCTTTAACCATGGTGCCATTCTGCTGAGGGAGGGCAGGTTGCCCACTGGCATCCCTCCCATCCATGACCTGGGGTTAAGACCCATCCCGGGGTTGCCTGCCTTCACAGGTTGCAGCTCAACCAATGATGGTGGCTAGGGGGTTTTACGTGCCAAGGACCCTCCTGCTGGCTTGGAGGAGTTATGGGCCAATGTAGGTGCCTTTGCCCTGGCTTGGATGAGAGTTATGGGCAAGTAGGTGCCCTCTGCTGGCTTGGAGCATTTCCCCATGCTGATGGCAAAGGAGTTTGTAAGTAGCATCTCTTCCATCCAAGTCCTGGGAGGAAAGCCCAATTTACTGCCCAATTTGCTTCATTTACTGGTTTGCAGCCCCATTTGTGGTGGCTTGCAAGTGACAGATGCTGGAAAAATTCCTTCTTCCTGCCTCCTTTGAAATTCCCATTTTGAAAGGGAATCTTTCTTCCAGCTAGTTGCATGTTGATAAGCCATTTTATTTATTGCCGTCTGGAAGGAGCCCAAACCTCCGTTCTAAGGGTGTTTTTTTTTTTCCAATCTTGGGCTTCTAAGCTGGGGGGAAGGAGGGGGAGCATGCACTCACAATTTGCTGAAGAAGTTTTCTGAGATTTCCTTCGTCTTGTCGCGTCTCCTCCTGCATTCCTCCAGATGCAATTAAACTGGAAACAGCATTCCATTGCCTTTGAAGTTCCGTACTCAGCTTCTTATCACCAAAAGCTTCTCATTTATTCTTCGCTGATATTTACGCTGTCCCGAACTCAATTGGAAATGCCTGAGACCCACATTCACTCAGATCTTCCATCACCCGAGCCCTTCCCCCTTGATAGGGGGAGGGAGTAGTCTAGTGAAATATTTTTAAAGTAGAGGAGTTGAAATAATGTTAGGGTTCTAAATACCATGCAGAAATAAATCATTGTCTTCAAGGCAAAACATCTTAATGGTGCAATTTTCGTTCCGCAGGCATGTTAGTACAGCTATGGAAATTTCAAACTCTGAAATTACATTCTCTAAGTTCAAGCCAGTTAAAGTTCATATATCTCTCCCATCACCTCCACAAATCCATCACATGTTCCAATCAATCATCTTACCACGCTGGCATGTACACCCATCTTTCTTCCGGCCAGGTGTCGAAGGTGCGAAAGACAAAAGATGGACCTTGGCTTCTACAAAAAAATGTCAAAACAATCCATTCTACAATCCTACTCCTTCTATTCCCCCCTCCCAACTACTACACTAATGAAACAGCATAGAAAATTATTAAGAAATGTTTTGGGGTGTCGGGCAGGGGGCTCATAAGATCTGTCAAAGAACATGATTAGCAGGCCTGACACATATTTATGATGTGCCAAATTAATGCTCGCGGATCCTGTTAATGGCATGTACCTTGTGCCAGACCTAGTTGCAAACCTGAAACTAGGCTATTTCGCTGGATGCCTTTATTTGCTAAGTTCATCCTTGGTCTTCTGAAGCGTATGTCCTGCGTTTGCAGGTCAAGGCTCAGCAACTGGCAGTTTTGGACATTTGTGACTGCAAGGCTTTTACCCATCTTTCAGAACATTCTGTCAAACTTCGGTTTGCAAATTCCCTGTAAGCCTGCTGCTCCAGCTCTGTTCCAGGCTGACAGAGAAATAGGCTTTCAGATTAATGTGTGCATAGGTCAAGACATGGAGGGAAGTTTGGTCGTCCTCTTATTTGATGACTCTTGTTGTCATCCCTGGTAACAGTCAGCACACTATCTCCTGAAAGGGTTTAAACTGTTCAAGGACAGAAAGAGAAATGTGGGATTTTTTGCCAGACCATAATGTGAAATTAACCGTGACTAGCAAGTAGAGTGCAAAATGGAAGATATAGAACAGGTCGAATGTTAATGTTGGCTATGACAATGTCCAACTCGAAGCCTTTTAGAGGCGATCCCTCTTTATAGCTCCCACACCTGAAGGGAAAGGAGTTGTCAGGCATGTTAAGACTACTTTGTTTCTAACAGAGTTTTTTCACTGAACAAACCAAGAGAATGTTGAAGTGCCACTACAGATTCGCTCAAGTGACCAGCAATGTTGGGGATCAATGGGACATTGCAACCTGGGCAGTAGGACAAGTCCAACTAAGAGTCTTTCGGCTTTTTCAGAGCGCTAGTAGACTTCACCAAAAACTTTTGAGAATGCTTGTTGAAAACATGCCAGGACATCTGCAAAACCCGAGTCTTGAAGGTTCCTTGGGTCATACTTTGGAAACTAATGAGCATTCTCAGGTTACGGATGCCCGAGCCGGGAAGACGAATGGGTATGTTTTAGCTCAAGGACTGTTGGTTCACAGAAGACTATGGAAAGAAGGTATTGCTCGCTGGTGGAGGGGATTGGCTTGCTGGCATAAGAATTTCCTCTAACGGTAGAGATTTTGTCAATGGAACGGCTTGCCTCCAGGGGTTGTGAATGGGACACCCAACATTGGAGGTCTTTGAGAGGATTTTTTGAATGGTTAATTTTGTTTGACAATGGTGTATTATCCTGGGGTTTCCTGCTAGGCATGGGGGTTTGGACTAGTGGACCTCTAGGGTCCCTTCCAACTCTGTTATTGAAATTGTAAATTGTATTGTAATGCAGATTGTACCAGAGGTTTTAATAAAGCATAACTGCATAAAATGTTACCGTCTTTTTTTGCTCCAAATTTTTTTGTTTGAAACGAGTTATTTTGCTAATTAATTTATGGCAGCTATTGGGGAATCTTTGTTTGGTGGATTGTCCGTCTTTTCTGCAATGCTATCTAAAGTTTTTTTTATTTGATTTATTTTTTTCTTTTCGTGGATTGTGCCCTTGCCACAGTTGAAAAGATTTATGAGATTTTTGAGCATTCCATTTGTGTTTGCCGGGGTAACTTGTCAGTAATTTGGCCTTAGTTGTTTTTTTTTTAAAGACAACAGACTCCGTTTTAAAATGTTTTGCCATTTTTTTTTAGGCAGTTAAATTAATAACCTTGGGTTTTTTTTTGTATGAAATTGGACTGATTTTATTAACATTAGTATTTTTCTATTCCAAAAAATTTGATTTTTTTATTGTATTTTCAAAATAAATTTTTTTTCTTCAAATTGACTATGTGGTCTGTATGGCTTTTCTGCTTCTGCACTATTGTTCTCGATTCTTTGCTTTCATAAGACTGTTTTTTTTTTTGGATGGAAGATGAAATTGTCTTATAAGGACTCTTATGAAAGTTTCCTACCTTGCAATATTGTTGTTTCTTTGTAACACTAAAAATTGTTTTTTGCTATTTTATTTTTTCACATCTTTTTTTAATAAGCTTTTTAACTATATTTCTGACTTTTATTATGTGTCAGCATTGTTGAATTTATTTTTATTTTTTTAGAAAACTATGTTTTTTTTTTCTTTAGATTTATTTTTTGATTATTTTTTTTTAATCAAAATGCCTGGGGACTGGCACAATTTTGCCATATGCCACTCAACCAGGCCAAGCAAATTGTTTTATTTTGTTCCCAGTGTTTTGGGGCATCCCCCTCTGGGGACAAAACGAAGTTAATTTTTATGATTTGGCCTCTAATCACTATGGCAAATGGATGTCACCTATGTTTCCTTTTTTTTTGGCTCCTTAGAACTAAATTCATTTATTTAATTAGGGTTGGACTAGAAGGACCTCCAAGGTTTTTTCCAACTCTACTTATTTGTATTATTATTTATTATCTATTTTTCATTTTTGGCCACATTTTTTTTTTCAGCCTTTATTGCCTTGGGCAAACTTTTTTTTAAAAAACTGACAATGGCCTGGCCTATTTTTCATTGGCCTTTTTTTGTAATTTTGTACTAATTGCACCAGTTTTAATTTTTGGGGTTTTTTTTCCTTATAATTCCCACAGGTTAAGCCATTGTGGAACGTGTTAATTGGTCCTTCAGGGACTGTTTTTTTCAAACATATAAAAAAGGAGGGATTTTGGGTACCTAGTAATTTGGTGTACCCCAATTTGGCTAATTTGGCATAGGTAACATAATAGATTTAAAAAGTTTGTTTGCCTCCCCCGCAAGGGGGACGAGGATATGCTGTGCTTGTTTTTACAGATTTTTTATGGATTCTAGTACGTGATGTTTGTCTAGACAAGAAATATTGTCGTACCAGTTTCCCAAATCCAGTTCCAGAGATGACCAAGATGACTTTACAGACAGCACAGTGGCCAATACGATCTTGCCAAAACAGCTGTCCAGTGATATGAAAAAAACCAAAAACCACCAAAGCAGTGCTGAAACAACGACACGACAACTTATGTGCTGCCATTTTTGCCAAGTTTTTAGGTCATCATTAGTCATCATTTGTTTATGTTTACTTGTTTTTGTCATTCACTCACCAAAAAACTCATTTGAACAGTGACTGCAATAAAAATCTATGGGTGCAACTAACATTACACACACGCTGACTTGAACTGTACATGAAACATTTGCTTTTTTATATGCTTGGATCCTGTTTGAATTTTGCCTGCAGTAATTCAACACTTCATTGGTTCGAATTATAAGACTATCTTTCATTGAGGATTAATTGCTTATGATCCTCCCCTGATGCAATTGCTTTTTGTATACGTATGCGATGTTTAAAAAGTAGTTAACTGTATACTTTTTAAGTAATAAGCCTTATTGTTCTCTTATTTTTCCTCTTCTATTTTGCGCATCTTAATAAAAACAGTGCATGCCTTTCCTAATTGCTGACTCCCGGAGTGCTGGATGTGCCTTTTTTTTCTGGCAACCACCCTTTTATGTCGGCCCATAGGTTCTATGCCCGTTCCTTTCTTCAATGGCTATGGTTGGGCTCTACCATGAATTGCTCTTACGATCCACTTTGAAGTTGTCTTTACAGAATTAGAAGAGGACCAGCGATTCTGTTGCTTTAGCTAAAAACAGGGATTCGGCTTTGTGTAGCTTTAAATAGAAGATCCAGCAGCTCCTAGTTTTTATACTGATAGTCTGAGACTATTGTGCTTGATTCTATGGACAGGAATTAATAATACCTCGATTGAAAGATAGAGATGTCATGCTTACGCTCCCAAGTACTTCACACATGGTATCCCATCTAGGAATGGCGGATTCTAACCAATTTCTCCATGGCTTACAATTTTTTTCCTTTCAGCTTTTATAGGTCCTTTGGATTTTGAATTTGATTGCTTGTATCATTGGCTCCTTGTGTTATGGGAAAACTGCTCAGGTATTTTTGCGTACTCGCCTGGGTTCTGACAATGATAAAGAAATTGGATTTTTAATGGGGGGGCTACTCGCAAAGGATTTAAACACCTACTGCAACACTTGTTTTACCAGCTCCTCAGTATTAGACACCTGCAAACTCACACGTTGTTTAACATTTTCGGATTCAGACTCACGATACAGAAAGTGAGCTTCAATTCCCGGATAAGGTGAATGGTTCTTCTCACTTGCCTGCCGGAGGGTGGGCTGTTAGAGGAACGCATAAGCCTTGGAGGGATTATTGACCTCCTTTTAAAACAAAACAGAGGAGGTTGTGAATGCATGACAGTAGTGTCTGGTTCCTAGTGTCAGGCCTTGTTGAAGCTGAAACGAAAAGTAGGCCCCATGAGAATGTGACCTTTAACATACATAATGCAAATGCATAGGTTGATGGTTAACTGCAAATATCTAACTGGTGTTATAGGATGTTTGCTGTACCACAATATTTTAACTAACCGTTTATCTAGCTTAGCATAGCGTTTGTATAGGTTGTTGGTTTAACTGCAAATATCTAACTGTGTAATTACGATGCATTATTAGGGATGTTTTTTGAAAACCCCTTAACTGCTACAATACCTATTGTTTTCTTAATTGCTAGACCTTCCTTGTGGAAAATTTCACCGCAGCCTGAATGTCCACTCCTTTGTATGTGTCCACTACCCCCCATCCCTAAGGAAACTGCTTAATAAAAGGGTCTGTACAGAACATGTCAAGGAGGAATGTAGCCGTTTGTTGATACATCCTCCAAGCACTGTGCTTGCTCAGTGCTACCTCGAACTAACTCTTTGTGTGGTGTCTTAATTGGCGGCCGCCTTCGTCCACGTGTGGACCCTCCCAAATTCCCGGTGAGGACCGGGGCTTCGTTCTCCCTCTCTCAACCTCACCCAAGGGAGAACCCTGAAGGCCCAGACAAGGCGAATCCTAGGACTCAAGTGTGTCGCGAACCTTGCAGCGACAGTGGAATGTCATGTTACCATGAAATTTACTATCGTCTGCCTTCTGAAATAATGTTTGGAATTTCCACACTTGGCACACGAATGGGAGAAATTCCAACAACATGAGACTAAAAGATATTCTATAAAAGAAAACTGTAATACTTGGCCTCTCCCTTTTTTTTAACCTCAGAAACAAAGGACTGCTAGCTCAAAACATAACTCTCGAATTGGCTGCTGAGGTATGATTGGCGTCCTGATAAAACCTGACATGAGGGAAAAAACTTAGCCACGGCCCTGGGACATAGACTCTACCAAGACTGACTGACCACTCTTATACACCAGCAAGCTAAGCCTAGTACCATCCAGAGATATGAAAGAACGGACCCTGATTGGAGAAGTAAAGACCAAAACACTCTCTATCTATCCCCAGAAGACAGCTTCCAAGTAATGAAATCACGACGGGGATGAGGGAGTCCAGAGAAATTGATTGTAAAGTTTTCTTTCTTTGCTTCCATCACCTGAAATTCATTGTAAGGTTTTCTTTCTTGTCTCCTTTATATTGTAATCAGTTTAATGTATTCATGTAAGAATTGTATTTGAGAATGGCCTAGCACAGTTTTGTTCTGAACACCTTAGATTTGCTGTCTAGTGGGAGGGACATTTTGTCCAAAATGTCTGTATTTTCTGTATTGTTGTTTTTAGAAGCAGCTACAGAGAGAGAGAGAGAGCTTAGAGGAGAGAGAGACGAGAGTTGAGAGACGTCGAGAGAGAGAGGGGAGAGTATAGAGTTGGGCTTCTGAGAGAAAAAGAGACGAACAGAGAGGAGAGAGAGAACATATTCAGGAAATTAGACTGAAACTATCTTCTTTATTTACCTCCACGCTTCTCCTAGGGTTGATTTTTGCCCTGGACACATAAAGCCTAAGCAGTGATATCTCCCTTTTATATCCCATGGGGGAGGGGTGCAATTTCCCCTCAGGCAATTCCCCCACTTGTGAAGAGTAGGCAGGGAATCTTCCAAAACCTGAGCAGCCTGACTGACTCAAAAATGATGCTGCCCCAATTGCCCAGTAAAGCAGGATAATGTTACACTGGGTGGTCTCATGTGAGTAGGGATCCTATCCCAGGCTCATTATGTGTACATTTTAAAAATACTAAATAGCCTGGATTCAACAATAGCTAAAACCAGTCAATTTGGCCTCACTAAAATAAGAGCTAAAGTGCAGGATTCAAGAACCATCCCTATGCAAAATGGGCAGCCCTGTAAAGGAAAGCAGGCTGTGAAGAATTTTGGGACTTCTGCTTGCTTGAAATACCTGTCTGGATAGCTCACAGTTAGTGATATCTGATACTAATTGGCATGAAAAATTGGATACTGTAAATTTCTTTCCAGAAAATTGTGCCCTGGCCTGCTAGACCTTCAAGGTTGAAAGCTTCTCTGGGAGCCACTATGAAGGGATCCTTCTGCTGTCTCTCTCAATGCCTTTCTGTTCTGACCCCCCCTCTTCATACACCAAAACACCTGCCGAGAAAAAGATACTGCACGATGATTTATTAAGTCACAGAAACTAGACACCATGGTAGGAAAAACCCAGCACAGACGAGACCTTAGGCAGCAATCCAGAAAATCAGACTAGACACTTGGCAGCAATCCAGCACAGACGAATCTAGGCAGCAATCCAGCACAGACTAGACCTTGGCAGAAATCCAGCACAGACGAGGACCTTATGAGCAGCAATCCAGAACAGACTAATACCTGGCAGCAATCCAGCTTGCCAAGAGGTACAAGACCCAATAGCTTCTCCAGCTTATGCTGGTGAAAAATGTTGATTCCTGCAAACTAGCTTGCGTAAAGTCCTTCTTAAATACAAGTCTTGAGAGGAGCCTAATTACAACCAGCTGAGTTCATTTATCATCCTGAAACTGTTGGTAGCTATCTTTCTTTACATGGGCTATTAGCCCTTCCCTTGCCGGGCATAAGAAACCACCTCCCTTGTCTCCTCCCACACAGATTGCTCCAATGCATGACGTCAGGAAGCACACTCCCTTTGTCATTCATCACTGCTCAACCAGACAAGGCACCTCATGCTGGGTGTGCCAACCAAGCTCTCTGATCAACACTTACATAGTCGTGAACCCTGTCCAGGGTCCTGGTCCACATCTTCAAGAGCCTTACCCACAACAGACTTATAAGGCCCCTCACTGTCGGAGTCTGGTTGCAGCTCCAACAGCTCCTGCTGGCCCTCACCCAACACCATTTCCATCAGAAACAATTAAGTCTCCCTGATCTAACCAATTTTAATCTTTTGTCAAGAACATGTGTGTTTCCACTCACATGTTTTGAAAAAAAAAAGGAGGGATTGTGGAAAGTTTATCACCCAGCCCTACTCCCAGAAAATTGAAATATCCTAGGAAATATTGAAACGAGGCAGATTAAATATTATATTTCCCCTTGATGTGAAAGAGGAAGAAACATGTTTTAAATTGAGAATAGCTCCCATAGCTTCCTGCCATCCATCCACTTTGTCAATGGGCCATTAAAGGGCCAAGCCAGTCCCTTTACATAATAAAGAGTTCTCCCCTTCAGCTCCAGAGTGATTGTATTAAGGCATTTATAATATTGGCCCTTTACCCAACTTCCACATGGCATCTGAGAACTCAACCAAACCTGGATTCAAAACGCAGCCTAGAGAGTTGCCCCTGCATGGCCCCATGAGAGTCTGACAACCAATCAGCTATACAAGCTCAAGATCAAAGGCCAGCGAGGGCATAAAACCAGGACTTCAGCATCTCAATCCCTCCTCTCTCTTCTTCTCCCCATACATTGAAGCATGTGATCACCTTTTCTGTTCAGGACTCAGGCCCATGTGGTCCTGTCCACCATTAAACCATCTTTCCAAGCAACCTCCATGTCTCCAGTGTCTTTTTCACCCCCCACTTGGAGCCGAACCCTGAAGGACATTTCTTTCAACAAGCCGTGCAAACATCTTTTGGTTTCTTCCTGACTATGGCTCTCACCCTTGTGTGTTTTATTAATGCTTTGGATATGCTTTTTGGTTATGTCTTTTGGTATCTTACCACAATGGAAAATGAATGGAGTAGAGAGGGAGAAAGAATGGTGTTGGAAAGAATGTGGACATTGGCAGCGTGTCATCTGAGAATGGCAGCAGTGTTTAACTACAGGCAGATGAAATTGAAGTAAAGAAAGCTGAGGAATAGGACATTTTACTTACTTTTGTTAACTATTTTTACATTAACTGTGATCATACACACACACTCTCTCTATCATATTTCTCTATGCATTTTTTCCCTTTTCCTCTTCCCTCTGAGGAGTACCAACCCATTTGATGTTAAACACTAGCCACAGGTGGGAGCTCAGGAGTATAATGATACAGTTTTCACTTCAAAAAATAGCTACAAGAGGAGGTAAGGACTAACTTTTCAAGTATTATTTCAGGATTAACCTCAAGAGGTTAAAACTCTCCATAGGTCTAGGCGCTAAGCCGACTGAAACTACCCAGTGCTTGCAAGCGAGTCTCTGCCTCAATGTGAGGCACTGAAAAGGATTGGAGAAGAAGCTGGGCAGCAGATAAGGAAAAGGAGCGGATCTCCCGTTGACCTTGGACTTTCAGCCTTCCTTGAAGCAATCTAAGATTGAGGACTTTGTTTTCGCTCAGTACCCCACCCTCTTCTCCTTTGCTGGCCGGGGAGCTTCTGAGGGCGTCGCCCCCCGAGCTGAGAATGAAGACTTTGAGTACCTGAAACTGTTGGCCTCTAAACCACCCTTTCCACAAGCCTACTCTTGTAGAACTTTTGGCTCAGCAATGCTTTCTGGTTGCAGAAACTACAGTGAGGCATTCAGCTCCAGCTTGATAGAATAGTAAGTACTTTAAACTACTTAGTCTCCTGGACTACTAGTGGGTGTTCAAGGGATGATTGGCCCGGCAGTCGGTGGTGGCGACAGGGTGTTCCCTGCGACAAACCCATGAAAAAGTTTTAACAAAAAGCTCTGGCCAACGAAATCCTGTTCACTTTATGAAATTCTACCCAACAGACTGAATTCTCATCCTAGACGCGAATAGCTGCCTGGTCTTACAGCCAAAACAGGTGGTCCTCTCCCATCATTAATCCCATTAACGGCAATTTACCTTGCTGGAGTTCAATACAGCTGGCGAGGGTGTCCATCTATCAAAGTTATTGGGGCTAGAAGCTGATGATCTGAAGAAGGTCGAACCTTTTACCCTCCCCCGTGAAATGCTATGCACCAGAGTGCTACTCAGTTTCACTAATTGCCATAACATTCCAAAAACTGTTGTTTCAGAAGTGGAACTTGGTTAAGAGCCATTGTGTGTGTAAAAGAGAGGAGGTTGCTGGTACTAACTGAAGAGGGGCAGCGGTCCTCCCCGCGGATCACCTTTTTGGAACCAGAAAACCTTAGGGGAATTCCCTACGAAGAAAGGGCAGCCGAATACTTTCATTGAGGGAATTGAAAGTCCTTCCCGGAATTTTTTTTTTCTTCCGAAAACTTATGGCGGGTCACCCGGCTAGGCCAAAGTGAGCCCTACGATGTAAAGGTTCATGGGAAGCGTTAGCTCGTGAGGGTGACAGGAATTTCCCTTGGAGATTTCCCTTGAAGCCTGGGAAGCCAGGCACATGCCTATCTTGGTTGGCATGGAGAGCAAGGAAACTGTGTGGCAAATGGGCTTTGCTGAAAAGTTGATACAGGAAAACTATTTAGCTACATAAAAGGTACTTAAAAGAAAAGGGAAAATGTTGGGATTTCTCTTTTCTTTTCCCTTGTCTGTCTCTTTTTTCTTCTTCTATGCAACCACGTGGTTTGTTTGTTAAGATTTGTGCCTTCCCTAATTTAACAGATTTGTGCTTGGAATGACTAGGATGTGTAAACCTGAGAGTTCTCTTTTTTCACCTCTCTTATTTTTCTCCTTGTCCTTGTGTATATGTGTGTCTAAGTCTTTGTGCAAAAATGTCCTCAAGGTAATTGTAACTATAAAATGTCTCCAATCCAAAAAAAACCTATCTATCAAAGTTATGGGGCTAGAAGCTGATGATCTGAAGAAGGTCGAACCTTTACCCCTCCCCTGAATACTGCACCAGAGTGCTACTCAGTTTCACTAATATGTAACATTCCAAAACTATTGTTCAGAAGTGGATCTTGGTTAAGATCCTTTGGCATTTTGCAAGAAGAGTCTTCAAAGATATATCGATTAAGCCACTTTTGAGTAATTGACAACTTGTGAGCGGCATGAGACTTATTGCCCCCCAAAAGATCTCAGTGGCATATATTAATGAGCCAACTTCGAATGCTAGTCTTGGATATTGCACATGTTTTAGCTATATACCCCCACTTCTGCAAAAACCTTCAGCTGGCATTCTCTCAGATGGTAGGCCACTTAACTGCTCCTCCTACAAACTGGCCAAATTAGCCCTCGCAGCACGTAGCAACTTACAGAAGCTTCCCTTGATCTGATCAGCTGGGAAGAGGTGGCCCCAAAAGAAGCGACATCAGCCCAGGGCACCCAAGGTCTCTTGGTAGATGGGTCCCATGTCAATGTCTCTGGGATTCCACCTATCTATGGGGACTGATCTGTGTCAAAACGGCTTTTGGAACCAGGAGGAGACATGGCTCTTTGACTCCTTTAGTGTGCTTCCTCAATCGGAAAGAGCCCAAATCATAAAGCGTTGGATGCAGTTAAGTTCAAGCTTTGGAGCCTATCACTTTCTGACAAGGACTCCTTTGGACCACAGGGAGTTTATACTGATTTACCAGCGGAAGCTCCACTGGCGTTTTCCCCAAAATGTTTAATTCGTAAATCTGGAGACGTAGGGCTAACTCAAACTCGCTTGATGATACTGCCCAGAATACCTTCAGCTAGCAACCAGTCAATGCCACAAGTACGAACTGGAGTGGCGTTCAGAGTCTTACAGCCTGATGAGCAAGGCTCGCCCCTCCCCTCTTCTTTCTCCCCCTGCTTTTGCCTCCCAAGAGGATGACCCTGCCATCTAATAATGGATGCGTGTTTTTTTTTTATCCAGAAGGGTGCTCTGGAAAAAAACGTTAACCACACAGAATGACTAGTAAACTCGGATACTACCCCCCCCCCCCCTTGCATACTACATACCTTTTTTATAAGTGCCTTTTGTGGAACATTGCAGGCTGGGGGCGAATGTGTGGGACTACAGAATTTGTTAACTATATCCATTCATACAATGTGATCCTGCTCCGGGAGACCTGGGCTTGTGATAAGATATCCTTTTCAGGATTTACGACCATTTCGTTGGCCGCTATTAGTCAATCTATGGCAGGGAGGCCTAAGGGTGGTCTAGCTTTTTTGGTTTCCACTTCTCTGAAAGTGGAAATAGTGGAAACTACCCCCCCCCCCCCCCCCCCTTTATACTTGTGGCTCTTTAGCTATGGTGCTTTTAATTAAGAAAGGACGCAGCAAACTGTTAGTGTTCAATGTTTATCTTCCCCCGACGACGAGGAGGCAAGCCAATATCAAGGCTCAATGGGGCACGCTGGAGAACTATATTACTTGTATGGAAACTAATTTCCCAGCATTGTACATCCTTATAGGGGGTGACTTTAACGCCCCGTTTGGGAGCTCAAGTCCCCCCAGCAATAGAGGCACTCTACCCCCAAGAAAACCCTCCAGGCCATAGGTCACCTGACTTCAGCCAGACATTCTAAGGACGAATTAACAAATTTTGCTGGCATTCAGTTAGCCCTTCTAGCAGCCCAACACAACAAAGATAATTCTTAATGGGTGTACCCTAGGTGATCTGGCTGGTGAATTTACTTTTAGTTCTTTACGTGGGAGTAGTGTTATTGATTTTGTGCTGGTATCTCAACCCTTAAGAGAGGCAGTCCGTGCTTTTTACGTGGACTGCCTTACGGAGTGCAATCACTACCCCCTGGTTACAATTATTGAGCTTCTTTCAAATATACATCTCCCTAGGGGTCCTCAGATATTAGATCCCTATGTGGCCTCGTACACAAGGAGGATCAAATGGTCTCCCAATACTGAAAGAAAGTTTCACTCCTTTTTATCATCTCCGGAGTGCCTCAACTTGTATAATCAGGTACTAGCAAGTAGCGGCTCGGAGATAGTCTTGGCCTTTGAATCACTAATTTAACAGTGTCCAAAGGGAGCTTGGAGCTGTCTGTGGGCCGAGTGGTCCATATCAATCACGAAGTAATACTTGGTTTGACAAACATTGCCTGATGCTTAGGAACCAGATCAAACGGGTTTACCTGCTCTACCGCAACCGAGGGGACAAACGTCCCACCAGAGGGACTACTACCGCCTGAAGCGGGAGTACAAAGGATTAATTGCTAAGAAAAAGAAAGCTAAAGAGAGAGAGAAGTGGGATCTACTTCTCCTCTCCATCCAGCAGAAGGACACTCTATTATTTTGTCAAATTGCTGCCAGCTCTTTGCCGGGCCATCAGGAACTCCCTCTCTGCTGTATCTCTAACAGAGACTGGGAAAATCATTTCCTGGCAATTTACCAGGCATCAGCAAGCTCAACCGTACCTGACCCATGGCTGTCTCCTGTAGCCCCTGACTGGCAATCTGTGACCCATGCTGAGATCACTGAGATTATCTCCGAACTCAAGTCAGGCAAAGCTCCTGGCCCTGATGCTATTCCCCCTGATCTGCTAAAATCCAATCCTGTATGGTGGATTCCTCTTTTGGCAAGACTCTTTATGTATATTAATTCCACCTGCAGGATATCTATCTCCTGGAGCTCAGCAATTATTGTACCAGTCTTTAAATGAGGAAATAGAAACAACCCAGCTGACTATCGCCCCATAAGTCTGCTCTCCATTATTGGGAAATTGTATGCTAAATATCTCCACTGCAGACTCCTCTCTTGGGCTGAGGAATCCAATATTATTGGTACCCAGAACAATTGGGTTTAAAGCAGGTTGTGCCACACTGGATCACTGCTTTGTCCTAGCGCACCTGGTCGACAAATATACTACTATAACCAGGTGGCAAACTCTTCACTGCTTTTATTGACCTAAAGTCAGCGTTTGACTCAGTCCCTAGTGGTCTGTTTTGGTCAAAACTGCTTAAAAGTTCCATCACAGACGTTTATTGTTCTTAATTAGATCCTTGTACAATCAGACCTCCAGCCAGGTCAGGTGTGGTCTGCAGGGAGAACTCTCTAATCCTATCCTGATTAAGAATGGAGTAAGGCAGGTGTTCTGACCCCCTCCTCTTGTATACCAAGACACTCCGACACAAAGTCTCTTCAAAGATGTTTATTGACATACAGGTTCCACCTTGGCAGCAATCCAGACTGCCAAGGTCAAGATAGCACTCTGGGCAGCAATCCAGCTACAGCGACACCCCTTGGCAGCAATCCAGCTACCAAGCTCCAGATAATCACCTTAGCAGCCAAGGTCCAGGGAACAGATTGACAGTAATCCAGGTAAAATCTTTAGCAGCAATCCAGCCTGCCAAAGTACGACACAGATCTGAGCTTCTCCAACTCCAATGATCAGTTTGATTCCTGCAAAGGGTGTGTGTCCACAAGCAGTCCCTTTATAGTCTGGAGAGGAGTCTAATGATCAGCAGCTGAGAGCCATTATCTCCGGTAATTGCTCAATTGCTCCTTACGCCGGGTAGCACGTCGGTAACGAGCATCTAATAGCTCACTGCTGTCTGACTCACTGTCCTGTGACTCCTCTCCACTGCTCCAAGGCATGACATCAGGAGCCCCCTTCCTTTGGCTTTCACCACTGCTCCCATGCTTCAGGCGCCCCCTGGTGGCCAACCAGCCTCTCTGCGCCCTGCTCAGCGTCGGAACCCTGTCCAGGGTCCCCCACCCTCCCTTCTTGAGCCGACTCAGAGGACACCTCGCTGTCGGAGTCTGGTGGCAGCGGCACTTACAGCGGCACCGGCACCGGCTGGGCCACAACACTATCCCTCACCGCAGGGCCCTTCCCCCGGGCCTGACGCTCGGGATGCGGTCGGGAGGGAAAACGTCCATGATAGGCCCGCACCAAAGCTGGAGCATGCACAGCCATCGCATCGGTCCAGGTCCCACCGTCCGAGTCCTCGTCCGCCCAGTCGACCAAATACTGGAACCGACCCTTGAGCCATCTCGAGTCACGGATCCGGGTCACTCTGTGCGATGGCCGTGCGTGCACCTCAGGCGACGACGGCAGGGGCGAAGAGGGACGTCGGAGAGGACAATCCGACCGCTCAGGGATCAGGAGCGAGCGATGGAACACCGGGTGTACTTGCATCGAGCGCGGGAGGGTCAGGCGATAGGCCACCGGATTGATAACGGCCTCCACAGGGAACGGCCCCAGATACCGGTGGTCCAACTTCCTCGTAGGCCGGTGGGACGGAAGATGCCGCGTGGACAACCACACGCGATCACCACGGCCAATTCCGGCACCGCACGGCGAGACCTGTCCGCCACCCTCTTGTAATCCTCCTTCGCCTGATTCAAGTAGCGGCGCACCATCTGGTGAACCGCCTGAAGCTCAGAGAGGAAATCCTGCACTGCGGGGACCGGAGAGTCCATGGGGGTGAGAGGGAAAAAACGTGGGTGGTACCCAACGTTCGCCATGAAAGGCGTCATCCGTGTGGAGGAGTGCTGCGAGTTGTTGAACGCAAACTCCGCCACGGCGAGGTACTCCGCCCAATTGTTCTGCTGCTGGTTCACGAAGCAGCGCAGATATTGTTCCAGAATCCCAATCACCTTCTCCGTCCCTCCATCGGTTTCGGGATGGTGCGCCGAGGACAGACAAAACTTGAACGTCAAGAGCGGCCATCAGCCCTTTCCAGAACTGGGGCCGTGAATTGTGTACCACGATCGGAGACGACCCGGTCAGGTAGGCCGTGCAGTCCGGAACACGTGCTGGAGGAACATGCGGGCGGTGGCGCGGGCTGTCGGCAATCTCCGGCAGGGGATGAAATGCGCCAATCTTGGTGAGCATGTCCACCACCACTAGGACCGTAGTGAAACCGGACGACGGAGGCAGTTTCCGTCAAGAAGTCCATGGACACGGCTCCCCAGGGTCTGTCCGGGGTCGGCAATGGCTTATTGCTGTAGCAAACCTGGAGGAGCTCCCGTCGCTGATTTGGCCTGTCGACACTGCACACATGACGTGACGTACGTCTGCACGTCGTGTCGCAGGCGAGGCCACCAAAACGTACGGGAAACCAGGTGCAAAGTTTTGAACAGGCCAAAGTGTCCCGCTGCCGGAGTGTCATGACATTGGGAGAGAACCAATCCACGGAGCGGTCCTGCAGGCACGTAGAGCCGATCCCGATACCTCAAAAGGTCCTCGTCAAAGGTCCACGGGGGATATGTCGGCCCTACCTCTGCCCGCCGTTGTTCTACCCACTCGTCGTTTCGCTGCGCATTCCGTATCAACGACCGTAAATCCACGGGTTCCTGGATTGCAGCGAAGGACTCGACGGGTAGGACCGTCCGGGGGGTAGGCAGTGAGTCAGCAGGGTCTGAGTACTCTGGCTTTCTAGATAGGGCATCCGCCCTCTGGTTCAAGGCACTGGGGATATACGTGACCTTGAAGTGGAACCGGGCAAAAAACAGAGACCACCGGATCTGGCGCTGATTGAGCTTCCGGGCTGTTGTCAAAAACTCCAGATTCCGATGGTCTGTCCGGACTTCGACCTGATGCCTGGCCCCCTCCAGGTGATGTCGCCAGGCTTCGAACGCCGCCTTGATAGCCAGCAACTCCTTCTCCCAGATGGTATAATTGCGCTCGGAAGGATTGAGTTTCCGAGAGTAATAGGCGCAAGGGAAAAAGCGTGCCATCAGGGGCGTGAGCCTGCAATAACACACCGCCCCCACCGCGATGTCGGACGCATCCGCCTCGACTACAAAGGGGCGATGGGGATCAGGGTGTTTCAAGATCGGCTCCTTTGTAAAAGCGCGCTTCAAGGCCACGAACGCTTGTTGTTCCGTGGACCCCCAGTGAAACGGCACTTTCTTTTGCAGGAGCCGAGTGAGGGGCGCGGTCAAGAAAGCAAAGCCGGGGATGAAGGACCGGTAGTAGTTGGCAAACCCGAGGAGTCTCTGAACATCTTTCATCCGTCGAGGAGATTGCCAACTTCGTAATGCCTCCACCTTGCCTGGCTCCATCGCAATTCCTTCAGGGGATATACGGTGCCCCAGGAACTCGATGGTGGTCTGCCAGAACTGACACTTCTCCAGCTTGGCAAACAAGCGATGCTTTCGAAGGCGCTGCAAGACCTGACGCAAGTGCTGTTGATGATCCTTCCGAGACGTAGAGTAGATCAAGATGTCGTCCAGGTAGATGACGACAAACTGATCCAAAAGGTCCCGAAAGATATCGTTCATAAAATGTTGGAAGACAGCTGGGGCATTGGTCAACCCGAACGGCATGACCGTATATTCAAAATGTCCGTATCGGGTGCCAAAAGCTGTCTTCCATTCGTCCCCCCGCCCTGACTCGAACCAGATTGTAAGCTCCACGTAAGTCCAGTTTTGTAAACACCACGGCCTCCCCCGGAGCCGCTCCAACAACTCGGGAATCAGAGGCAACGGGTAGCGATTACGGATCGTGATGGCGTTCAAGCGCCGGTAATCGCAACAAAGTCTTAGATCCCCGGTCTTCTTTTTGACGAACAAAACCGGGGCACACAAGGGCGAAGACGAAGGCCGGATAAAAAACCCGGGCCAGGTTCTTGTCAAGGAAGTCCCGCAATGCGGCCAACTCCGGTTCAGACATGGAGTATAGGCGGCCCGTCGGGAGTTTCGCATCAGGTACCAGGTCAATGGGACAGTCGTAAGGCCGGTGCGGTGGCAGTTGATCCGCCTCCTGCTCGCTAAACACGTCCGCGAACTCCGCTAAATCCGGCGGCACTGTCACCTCGGGGCCGAACTGGGCACCTGAGCCGCGCAAACATGACGGGTATGGTCCACGCATTGCAAGGACGGGAACGAAATGCGGTTCTGCGACCAGTAGATCTGGGGATCGTGCGCCCGCAGCCAAGCCAAGCCCAACACCACGGGGAAATGCAGACCCGAAGCCACGTAAAATTGAATGGCCTCCTCATGCTCCCCGAGGATCAGGCACAAAGGCTGCGTGGCGTTCTTGATGGGTCCAGACAGAAGCACCCGGCCGTCAATGGTCTCCACTCGCATCGGAGGGTCTACCGGGCACAGAGGGACGTGATATTTCGTGACAAACGCTGCATCCATAAAATTCGTGGTAGCCCCGGAATCGACCAAGGCATGGGCTGGAATTCCCTGCGGACTACCCGACAAGAGAATGTGCGCTGCAAGAATCAGATGTCGTGGAGGCCCCTCCGCCTCTGTTCCGGCCTGTGCCCGACCCGAATTCTCCCTCAGATTGGGCCCCGCCCGTTTCCCCCGACACGTTGCTGAGGGGAGGCCGCAGTCCGCACAGCCCCCCCCCTACCCTTTTTGGGGCAAACCAAAGCCAAGTGTCCAAAATCCCCACAGTAGAAACACAACCCCCCTGCACGCCGTCTGTCCATCTCCGTGCGCAACAAGCGGGGTTTGGCGGCACCCAACTCCATGGGCTCCTCCCGTGCAACTGCAGTCTCGTGAGGGACCGGCACCCTACTGGTCTCCTGGGACACGCGGCGAGGCCTCCGCCTCTGCAGCCGGGCGTCTATCCGGAGGCACAAATGAACCAACGCGTCGAACGTTGGAAGGCCTGTCCACCCTCACAAGCTCGTCCTGCAGGCCATCTGATAGGCCGTCCTGGAAAGTGTCCGTAAGGGCTGGCTCATTCCAAGCAGAGTCCTGACTAAGCAGCCGGAATTCGCTGACATAATCCTGCAAAGAACCACGCCCCTGGTGCAACTCTTTCAGGAGTCTGGTGGCTGTTTCCCCCTTAATGGGATCTTCAAACATCAGCCGGAGATGGTTACAAAAACCCTGAAAATCGTCCAGCAGGGGGCTCGGTTGGGAGAGCAATGGAGTGGGCCACCTCGCTGCTGTGCCTGAGAGCAAGCTGATGATAAATCCCACCTTCGTTCCGGTCAGTGGGAAAGTCCCCTCCGCTCTCAAGCTGATAAACAGCTGGCATCAGCCCAGGAACGCTGCAAACATTGCTTGTTTGCCATCAAACTTGTCTGGTGTAGCCACTGGACATTTCCTCCTTGGCTGGAGGGGGTTTGCAAGCCCCTGGAGCTGAGAGACCTGGACCAGCCAGCAAAGCAATCAGTTGAGCCAACTGGGCCATCTCAGCTTGTAGTTGCTCCATTGCAACTTAATGGAGTTTTGTTTGGGGCAGGAATCAATCTGTTCTGACCCCCTCCTCTTGTATACCAAGACACTCCGACACAAAGTCTCTTCAAAGATGTTTATTGACATACAGGTTCCACCTTGGCAGCAATCCAGACTGCCAAGGTCAAGATAGCACTCTGGGCAGCAATCCAGCTACAGCGACACCCCTTGGCAGCAATCCAGCTACCAAGCTCCAGATAATCACCTTAGCAGCCAAGGTCCAGGGAACAGATTGACAGTAATCCAGGTAAAATCTTTAGCAGCAATCCAGCCTGCCAAAGTACGACACAGATCTGAGCTTCTCCAACTCCAATGATCAGTTGATTCCTGCAAAGGGTGTGTCCACAAAGCAGTCCCTTTATAGTCTGGAGAGGAGTCTAATGATCAGCAGCTGAGAGCCATTATCTCCGGTAATTGCTCAATTGCTCCTTACGCCGGGTAGCACGTCGGTAACGAGCATCTAATAGCTCACTGCTGTCTGACTCACTGTCCTGTGACTCCTCTCCACTGCTCCAAGGCATGACATCAGGAGCCCCCTTCCTTTGGCTTTCACCACTGCTCCATGCCTCAGGCGCCCCCTGGTGGCCAACCAGCCTCTCTGCGCCCTGCTCAGCGTCGGAACCCTGTCCAGGGTCCCCCACCTCTTCTTGAGCCGACTCAGAGGACACCTCGCTGTCGGAGTCTGGTGGCAGCGGCACCGGCACCGGCTGGGCCACAACAGGCAGGGATGTGTTCTGGCTCCTCTTCTGTTTAATATATTTTTATCTGACCTGGCCGGTTACATTGGACATATTAAGTCCCACTCCCCAAAGCTGGCAACTACAAAGATCCCGCTTCTTCTTTATGCTGATGATGCGGTTCTCCTTTCATTGACAAGGCCAGGACTGAAAAGATTACTTTCTGCATTTGGGTCCTACTGTGTTGAAAACCATTTGGTTATTAATTATGATAAATCAAAAGTATTCGTGTTTACTAGAGTCCCGGAAATTGTATAACTGGGATATCAGTGGCAATGCTGTTAAGCAGGTTTTCCATTTTAAGTATCTAGGTATTCAATTTCAGAAACACTGGTGCCTGGACTAGACATCGAACCCAGGTGCTGAACTCGGCCTCCTGTAGTCACCAGCAGATTTTAAGATTCTTTTATACCCAGGGTGGCCAGTTCATTCCTTCTGCCCTACGTATTTACAAAGCCAAAACGCTGGCCCAAACTCTTTACGGTATTCCCATATGGATACGGGGCTTCAAGGATTGCATTGAAAGAACCCAGGCGGCTTTTCTTAGAAAACTTCTGGGTCTTCCCCCTTTGTGTTGGTTTTGCCCCAATGTACCTGGAACTGGGCATTCGATCTGTGGAATGCATGGCCTGGATTAACACCTTTAAATGGTGGTTTTGGGTGCTTTTTCTGGCAGTTCCTGGCAGCTACCTCTCCGTGGTGTTTGCGGACTCCCATATTTCTCGCTGGGAGAAAGAGCTTCTGAAGAAACTACATCTGCTAGGTTTTACGGAGGATGCCTTGGGAAACTACGGCCTTAAGGACACCCAATTTAGGGTAGTCCAACGGCTTGTGGACATTGATTTACAATATCTATGAGCCAGAGCCAACAAAACTTGCTCCCCCCTGACTTTTAACCAACTTAATAATTATGGATTGAGGATGGCTTCCTATTTTTATACTTTAACCATTCCTAAGTATAGAAGAGCTTTTTCCCTAGCTCGCTTTAATGTCTTGCCCTCAGCACTTTTGGATGGTCGTTTTAAGAGGCTCCCAATTAACGAGCGGCTATGCCCTTGTGACAGAGCAGAGGTCGAAACTGTGGAGCATGTCCTTACTATTTTGTCCCATGTATAACCCAGACAGATCCAAGTTACTGTCTCCTCTTGAAATCATCATCCCTTCTAGACCCAATGGCTGTAATTTGTTTGTATATTGCCTTGGAGATGGCTCCTCATACATCACCTCTCAGGTTTCCAAATTTTTCTTAAGAGCTGTAACCATTAGAGGAGAACGCTATAACCTTTCCTTAGCTAACCTTCTGGTGACTGATTGCTATGATGCTATGATCAATTCTCTTATGTCTCTTTGTAGTACTTGTGTTTTTGGTCTGTGACCGTAAATAAATTATTATTATTATTAGAAAACCCTCCATAAAACCAATCTTCATTTTTTAAAAATCCTATTTTTTAATTATCTTTTTAACTAATTTTAAATAAAACTTTTAAATTAAAATTTAAACTAATTTTCAATTGAAATTTTAAACTAAAAAAGTCTAAATCTTTGAAATTTTATAATTTTTAATTTTTAAAAAGAAATTAATTTAAATTTTTTTAAAATAATATTTTTAATATTTCTAAATCTTTAAGGCTTTTAAAATGTTTAAAGAAAGATGGAACACAAAGACTAATAAATTTCACAAAATCTGACAATATTAGAAATTTGCTTGCATGGAAACAGAAAGGGCAGATTTGGAGCTGAAACCAAGAGAGGGGAGAAGGGGGGCATGGGGGTGACAAAAAGCAGATGCGCTGGGGAAGACAAAAAAAATGGAAAACCTCAACCGAGTATCACGCTCTTCACCATATCTACTCAGGAGTCAGCTTCGTCAACTTTTAAGCAAACTTATCTTTCACCCCAGAAGTAGGCATACAATATTAGCCTCCACAGCCCCTCAAAATCTCACCACCTTATTCACCACTGTTTTTACCATTTCTGAATTTTGTTTATACAGTGGAACTAAGCAGATCGAAGTTGGATCTGTTGCTTGATTTAGGAAAGCCTCGGTTTGGGCAATGTATCACAATTGTGTTTATGGGCTTACAAAGGTTTATTCTAGCTCTGGTGCTCTCTCTCTTTTTAAGACAAAAAGGATGGTTTTCAGTGTAGGAGTGGCAGGTACGGCAGGCGCTTGCCCAGTGGTGGCATTCAAATAATTCAACAACCGGTTCTCTGCCCTAATGACCAACTGGGAAGGTGTGGCTGGGTGGGCATGGCCAACTCAATGTCACTCACATCGAGGGGGCACTTCGCCTCGCCCCGGCTCTCGTGACTGTGGGGATGCTGCAGCGGTCATAAGTGTGAAAATGGTCATAAGTCACTTTTTTCAGTGCCATTGTAACTTTGAATGGTCACTAAACAAACTGTTGTAAATCAAGGATTACCTGTACAAAAATACAAAAAGCTTCTTTGCTTGCAAAAAGCTGCCCTAAATACCAATCATTAGATTAGAAATACCTGCAAGCCAGAGTCTCAAGCAGTGAGATGGTTGATAGGTATACAGAGGAGTTCATGGTCAACTCAATGACTGCAAGGTGCCCAGGTCCTGTGGCTGCAAAAAAAGCCAAAATCATCAACCCTCCACCACCGTGCTTGATGGTTGGTATGAGACATTTATGCTGATATGCTGTGTTTGGTTTTCACCAAGTGTGGCACTGTATATAATGGCCAAACATCTCCACCTTGGTCCAGTGGTGGGTTGCCAATTATTTTACTATTGGTTCAGGTGCACATGTGCAGAAGCATCCAGGCAGGTGGGAGGAGCCTCCCACTGCCGCTACTACTGGTTCACCTGATCCGGGTCAAACCGGGAGCAACCCACCTCTGCTTTGGTCTCATCTGTCCAAAGAACAGTGTTCCCAGAAGACTTGTGATTTGTTCAGATGCAATGATGCAAACCTAAGCTTTGCTGCCATGTTGTTTTTAGAGAGAAGAGGCTTTGACCTGGCAACCCTTCCAAACAAACCATACTTGTTCAGTCTTTTTCTAATTGTACTGTCATGAACTTTAACAATTAACATGCTGAGGTTGGCAGAGTCTGAGATGTTAACTCTTGGATTTTTTTCAATTTCTCTGAGCATCGCATGGTCTGACCTTGGGATGAATTTGCTGGGACATCCACTCCTGGGAAGATTGGCAACTGTACTGAATGTTTTCCACTTGTGAATAATCTTCCTCACTGTAGAATGATAGACTTTAAATTGTTTGGAAATGGCCTTATAACCCATACCAGATTGATGGGCAGCAACAATTGCTTCTAAGATCATTGCTAAAGTCTTTACTCTTTGGGCATAGTGTTAACACACACCCCAATGCTGGATACCAGCAAACACCTAAAACTTTGGCTTTTATACAGGTAGTAATACTTGCTGATGATCAATTGATTAAGGGGACTTGTCTATGGAGATTCTCAGTCATCCCAATCATGGTTGTCCCAAAGGTGGTTTTTCAAAAGGCAACTGGACTTTGTTTTTGCTTGAAGATGTTTTGCTACTCAAGAACTGAAGAAGCTTCTTGGATGAGAAGTGAAACGTCTTCAATCAAAAAACAAAGTTCAGTTGCCTTTTGAAAAAGCACCTTTGGGTTAAGGGGACTTGATTAGCAGCACCTGGCTGCTACTTAGCCTCTTCATACCTATGGAATTAGTAAGGGTGTACTTAGTTTTTCACATATGGCTTCTCCAGTTTGGCTTTCTTTTTGTAAAATAAATGACATAGTGTAATATGCCATGTGTTGTTCATCTAAAGTTGTATTTACCTATTTTTAAGAACTGCTAAGGACCAGATGATTTTTACTATGTCCTGATATGTAAAACCATAGAACTAGAATAGAATAGAATAGAATAGAATAGAATAGAATAGAATAGAATAGAAAAGAAAAAGACAGAGTTGGAGGGGACCTTGGAGGTCTTCTAGTCCAACCCCCTGCTCAGGCAGGAAACTCTATACCATTTGAGACAAATGGTTATCCAATCTATTCTTTAAAACTTCCAGTGTTGGAGAGTAGATAATGTGTATACCTTTTTTAATGAAAATTATCAGTACTTTTGATCAGTGATGTCATCAAAGTTAACAAACCCACATGCTGATTACGTCACCAGATCATGCCCCTAAGCGGAAGTGACGTGCACAGCCCCCACCCTCCAGATATGACATGCATAGCCCTCCTCCCTGGATGTGATGTGCATAATTGACCCCACGTGGTGCAGGACTCACAAGGTCATAACCCTAACCGGATATGTTGTATTGGCCTAAGCCCATCATGATAAGCATGAGTAGCCCTAACAGATAAGGGGTGGTGCCCTAGGTCCTAGCCCTATTTTTTCAGATAAGACATGTTGAACCTAACACCATCAAGAAAGATGCCAAGCCTCTGGGTAAATGATTACCTTAACCCTAGACTAATTCTATGGACATTCAAGGGGCACGGGGGTTGTGAAATAAAAAAAATGTTTTTTTTTTAAATTTCTAATCATTCTAGCCTAATGTTGGTTTTAATTTTTGTGGAGTTTTAAAATCAATGCCTCAAAAGCGGGGGGGGGGGGGGGGGGGGGCACCTAGGGCCTGCATTTAACCCCACCTTTTTTCTAAAAGGCATTTATTTCTAGGCGGTTTTAAAAACATTTCCTCGAAGGCAGGGGAAAAAACACAGCCCCCTTTAAACCCCACAGCTAGTTTTTACCTTGGTAAAATCTAAATACACATATTTGCCAATTGCAAATCCTCATGTAACCGTTTGAAGCCCACCTACAGGAAAAGGCAAGGAATATTAACAGGATTTAAAATGTTCACAAGAGGCAAGCAGCCAGGCGGCATGTAGGGGTTAAGCCTTGTTCAGGCATGCCTGGGACATGCCCGGGCATGTCATACCCACCCACCCACCCCCTGTGATTCTGGGCATGCACAAGAGGCATGTCAGGGACATGCCCGGCCATGCCTTACCCCCACCCCCAACCCCTGTGATTCTGGGCATGTGCAAGGCTCAAGGACTTGTCATTACAAGAGCTGGGTAGTTTGTGCAGGTAGGCCTTAATTCCAGCAGTCTCTTGAAGATGGCAACCTCAGATGGAGATTTGTTTGATGTAAATTTGACCCCCAAATCTGCCAAGTGTGGGCGTAGAATAAGAACAAGACCTGAGCTACATGGCTTTATTGAAGAGAATGAACTTATAAAACCTTGTTATTGCAGGTTCTGCAAAATATCAAATTGTAAATAATTATAAAAATTAAGAAAACAGTATTTTGATTAGTTGAAACAGCCAATCTAATTCTACCTTATTTCCTGCTTTAGAAATGGTGGGGTGTCAAAATGTCAGCATGCCACAGGTTCTGAAAGCATGTGTTATTAAAATATTACACCATTGTCCTTAATTCCAGCAGTCTCTTGAAGATGGAAACCTCTGATTCCAAAGATGTTTTTAAAACAACAGCAAAAGCCAGCATCGCATGCTCTGACACAAGACCCCAGCCGTCAGAATGCAACAAACCCTGTTGCAGGGGTTATGATAAAGAATTTTTTTTTATTCAGACCCATTTTGCACAGCTGCAGCATGTGTGTTGTAATTTTAACGATGAGGTGCAGAGTACTTACTGGACAGTATGTGAAACAGCGAATGATGCTTCATTATCTCCCAGGGATGGTAAGTAAATATGTTTTTTATTTATGATATTGTAAATGACACTGGAGTGGATAGCTCACTAACAAGATGCACTTTATATTTTGCAGACTCCAAAATAATAACACCTAGACAGCAAACACTTCAAGACACCCCAATTTTATATTCCAGTGGTAATTGCCACGGGTCACAAAGCTTCTGAAGATTTTTCTGATCTAGACTATAACTGGGATTCTGAGCTATCCCAGAGACCATGCTATCTACCCAGTGAGCTAAAGAGCTGCAATTTGTGTAAAGACTGGTTGGCTTGCGGCTGCGGACATGATTTGTGGAATACAGTCGAGTCAACAAATTGTAAAATAACGTGTTATGCCCCTCTATATTCTGCTTCTGATAATGGTGATGAGGGATATTTTTTGATGGAGGTGCCATGCCCCTCTGAACTCTGTATAAACCAATAAAAGATTGTGTTAATGTCAACGCTTGACCCATTTCTCAGTGTTCTTTCAGTATTGTAGGAAGTTAACACCCAGCCCTCTCCCAGAAAAATGAAATATTTTAGGAAATATTGAAATGGCAGAATATTTCTCTGGATGTGAAAAGGAAGAAACATGTTTTAAAAAGACAGAATAGCTGCCTGCAGCTTCCTGCCCATCCCCCTTTGCCAATGAGCCATTAAAGCCTGAGCTAGTCCACTTTACACAATAAAGAGTTCTCCCCTTCAGCTCCAGAGTGATGGGATTAAGGCAGGATAATATTGCCTTTTACCCAACTCACCACATGGCATCTGAGAACTCAACCAAACCTGGATTCAAAACTCAGCCTAGAGGGTTGCCCTTGCATGGCCCCATGTGAGCCTGACAACCAATCAGAATACATTTCTTACACAGGAACAGGAAACAGATAGGTGGGGCCGAACAGATTATAAAAAAGCCCTGCAAGCCCTTCTTAAGCCCCTTCCCTTTCCTTCTCTTCTCCACCAACATTGAAGCATGTGATCACCTTTTCTGTTCAGGACTCAAGCCATGTGGTCCTGTCCACCATTAAAACCATCTTTCCAAGCAGCCTCCATGTGTCCAGTGTCTTTTTCCCCACTTGAAGCCGAACCCAAAAGGACATTTCTTTCAACAATTGGCACCCCAGATGGGACTCCAAGCTAGCCTAACCAATGGATATGGCCCAGGTAAGCCTCCCATGCCGGCACAGACCCCATTGAGTCTGTGGGTGGACTTTATCTTGGCCTTAACTATTTGGATGTAGGTTTTAAAGGGGTTTTGAGTTTGAGCTCAAAGGCTGCCTGGAAAGAAGGTGAGCACCTCTAAATTTTAATTCTCTAAAATTTAATTTTAAAGCATGGGAAATGTGTGTATCCCTGCATGTGTGTGACTAGTGCAGTGATGGCGAACCTATGGCACGCGTGCCACAGGTGGCATGCGGAGCCATTTGTCAGGGCACGCGAGGTCACTTCCGGTTTGCTCGGAGGGTCTTTTTAAGCGTTCCGAAGGCTTCAGGGACCGTCCGGAGGCTTCTCTGATGCCTTCGGAGCGCTTAAAACGACCCTCCGAGCAAACACTTCCGGTTTGCTCGGAGGGTCATTTTAAGCGTTCCGAAGGCTCCAGGGAAGCCTCCGGACGGTCCTTGAAGCCTCCGGAGGACCTCTGGGGTGGCGGGGGAGGCTCTTTTTTTTTCGCCCTCCCCAGGCTCCTATAAAAGCCTCTGGAGCCTGGGGAGGGCGAAAAAAAGCATGTAAAAATGGGGGGGGGGGTGTCACCCGTTGGAGCGCATGCGCACTGGGGGGGGGTCGTGTATTGCATTATGGGTGCGGCATGCCCACACACGACCCCCTGCGCTCCCCCCACTTCTGGCACATGAGCCAAAAAAGGTTCGCCATCGCTGGACTAGTGTGTGTGAAAATGGATGGAAAAGTGAATGATTTTATTTTTTGTTGTTGTTGTTGCTGATTTTTGTCCTGTGAGAGAAAAAAAGCAAATGCCCATTGTGCGTAGAGAGAGGAAAAGAGGAGGTGCGCATACCCGCTGACGACAGGACCCCTCCTGGGTAGCTGTGCGGCTGGTCCTCCCGAATCTCTCCCCAAGACTTGAAAACTGTTAGAAAAGTCCCTGCGTGTAAGGGGGCAAAAGAAGTTTCCCACGGTGAGGAACGCGAAAAGACCCTCCAAAGGGCACGAAGAAAAGTCCCTCCAAAGGGCGCGAATAGTCCTCCCTCCGAAGGGCGAGAAAAAAGAACCTTTAAAAGGGCGCGAAAGGTCCTCTAAGGACACAAAATTGAAGCGGGGAATACGAAGTGGCAAGCCCAGCTAGGATGAAGTGAACCCCACATCTGAGCGGGATCATGGGAATCGGTAGCTCACAGGTGGCCACGGAAACCCCCCTAAGGGGAGCTGTTGGGGGCCTGGGACGAAAAGCAGATGCCTGTTCTGGCCAGAATGAAAAGGAAAGCAAAACAGATATGTAGAAAAATGGGCTTTGCTGAAAGATGATACAGGAAAAACTAATTTAGCTACATAAAAGGTACTTAAAAGAAAAGGGAAAATGTTGGGTTTCTCTTTTTTTTCCTTGTCTGTCTCTTTCTCTGTCTTCTATGCAACCACGTGGTTTGTTTGTTAAGATTTGTGCCTTCCCTAATTTAACAGATTTGTGTTGGGAATGACTAGGATGTGTAAATCTGAGAGTTCTCTCCCCCCCCCCCTCTTTTTTTGTACTTGTCCTTGTGTAAATGTGTGTCTAAGTCTTTGTGCAGCCTCAAGGTAATTGTAACTATAAAATGTCTCCAATCCAAAAAGACAAGAATTTTAAAGTGTTCAAAGAAAGAAAAGAGTAAACTGGCAGAAATTGCCTTCACTCTGTTTGTTGGGCCCAGAAAACTAAGTGAAGGTGGGGGGAGTCTTTACTTTGTGTCTGTTTGGCCAGCAGAAACAGAGTAAAGAGAGGGTTTTTTCCCTTCCTTCCTTCCCTATACCTTAAAGTAACAACCCAGGAAATATTTTAAGTTCATTTGCAAGAAAAGTTTCATCCTTGCATTTATTGTGTGTTTAAATGATTTTACCTGTTCATTTCTTTCCTGAAGCATGTGAATCCAGACCCCATTTCTCATCTGTGATATCCCCATAATGTTACCAGTTTATCTGTTTAGTAACTGGTGGGTTTATTTTTCAAACTCTGCCTGCAAGCTATCTACCCCCCCACGCCCCTCCCTTACCTCTAATCCTCCAACAATGCCTTTCCTTGTTCTCATGTCTTTCAGCCCTGCACAGATGAGCAGAGCACATGGATCCAGATGCCTCTAGAGGAGACTCTCCATCCATTTGAGCCAGGAATTGGGTTTGGATCTAGTCCTCCACTGAATGTCCAGCAACCAGAGTGAAGCCTAACTCACCAGCCTTACCACCAAACCAAGCATGCCACCCTAGCAGACATGAAAGAACCCTGAAGGAGATGAAGAATTAAAGACCAAAAGACTCTCTTCTATCCCCAGAAGACAGCTGTAAATACTATGGGGGGAGGGTGAAAATTGATTGTAAAGTTTTCTTTCTTTGCCTCCTTCACAGAAATTTATTGTAAGGTTTTCTTTCCTGTCTCATTTATATTGTAATCAGTTGAATGTATTCATGTAAGAATTGTATTTGAGAATGGCTAGCACAGCAAGTTCTGAACACCTTAGATTTCTGTCTAGTGAGAGGGAAAGTTTGTCCAAAATGTCTGTATTTTCTATATTGTAGAAGCAGCTACACACACACACACACACACACACAGAGAGAGAGAGAGAGAGAGAGAGAGAGAGAGAGAGAGAGAGAGAGAGAGAGAGAGAGAGAGAGGCCCCATTCAGAATTAGATTGAAACTATCTCCTTGATTTAACTCCACACAAAGCTTTTCCTAGGTTGATTTTTGCCCTTGCACAAAAGCCCAAGCAGTGATATCTCCCTTTTAATCCCATGGGGGAAGGTCAATTCCTCTCAGGCAATTCCCCCACTTGAAGAGTAGCAGAAAGGATCTTCGAAACATGAGCCTGAATAAGAGCTAGGGCAGGTTCAAGATCCATCCCTTTGAAATGGGCAGCCTGTAACTTAAAGGAAAAGCATGGCTGTGAAGAATTTTGGGACTTCTGCTTGCTTGTAACCTGTCTGAAGCTCACAGAAAGTGATATCAAACATCTGAAAATAATTGGCATGGTAAATTGGATATTGTAAATTTTCTTTCCAGAAATTGTGCCCTGGTTGCTAGACCTTCATGGTTGAAAGCTCTCTGGGAGCCACTGAAGGGATCCTTCTGCTGTCTCTCTCAATGCCTTTCCATCAGAAAAATTAAGCTCCCTGATCTGACCAATTTTTTATCTTTAGTCAAGAACATGTGCGTTTCCACTCACATGGTTTTGAAAAAAAAAAAGGAGGGATTGTAGGAAGTTATCACCAGCCCTCTCCCAGAAAAATGAAATATCCTAGGAAATATTGAAAAGGCAGAATATTTCTCTGGATTTGAAAAGGAAGAAACAGGTTTTAAAAGATGGAATAGCTCCCTGCAGCTTCCTGCCCATCACCGTTTGCCAATGAGCCATTAAAGCCTGAGCTAGTCCACTTTACATAATAAAGAGTTCTCCCCTTCAGCTCCAGAGTGATGGGATTAAGGCAGGATAATATTGCCTTTTACCCAACTCACCACATGGCATCTGAGAACTCAACCAAACCTGGATTCAAAATGCAGCCTTGAGAGTTGCCCCCTCGCAAGGCCCCATGGGGAGTCTGACAACCAATTCAGAAATACAAGATCAAGATCAAAGGCCAGCA